>BHFT01014117.1:0-54280 GCA_004320025.1 Laticauda laticaudata
GGCTCTGTTGGGGCCTTGCACATCCTCATTGTCTGTCAGGTTTCGCCCTTGCCTCCATTCCCCAGGCTCCATGTACAGCTTTCGTTCTACCTCAATGCCAGAACTAGCTTAGAAGCAATAGTCAGAGGGCAAAGACTGTATCTGTAACCTGAGGATTTACTTTTTACAAATATTTCTTTAGAGGGCCACTTTATATATGTGTAAAATAAAACAACCTGGGTGAAATGGGCTGTTAAAACTCCTTAAATTGGAAAGCTTGTAGTATTCAAATGAGAATCTTCAAACACAAAGAGATTAGTCTTCCATATATTGAAGTTGTACAGTAAGATATATTTACTAGAGACTTGATGTGATTACATATATAAAGTGGCTGTCAGATTAACAGAGTTGGAAGGGACCTTGTAAGTCATCTATTCCCGTGACGGCGAACCTATGGCATGCATGCCAGAGGTGGCATGCAGAGCCCTCTCTGTGGGCACATGAGCTGTCGCCCAGCTCAGCTCTACCATGCCTGTATGTGCACACCTCCCACCAGCCAGCTAGTCTTCGGGTCTCTGCCGTGCATGTGGGGAGAGTGAGGCATATGTGGGGGTGAGGCGCATGCATGGGGGAAACCAGGCGCATGCATGGGGATGTACGTGCATGTGCAGGGGGTGGGGCGTATGCGCGGGGATGTGCTCACTGATCTACTCCAACCCCCTGCCCAAGCAAGAGACCCTACATCATTTCTGACAAATGGCAGTCCAATCTCTTCTTGCCGTCTCAAGTAATGAAGCATTTACAACTTCCGAAGGCAAGCTNCATCATTTCTGACAAATGGCAGTCCAATCTCTTCTTGCCGTCTCAAGTAATGAAGCATTTACAACTTCCGAAGGCAAGCTGTTCCATTGGTTGACTGTCCTACTGTCAGAAAATTTCTCCTTATTTCCAGGTTGAAACAAGGAGGAGATTCAATCGAAGTTGTCTTTAGAAAAGTAATTTTAAATTGAAAATTAACATGTCTTAGGAGCTGGCATTGAAATTTCACACCCAGAAAAAGCGGAGGGGGGAGGTTGTCTATGTATTTCTATTCTGCCTTTTGCTTTTGTTCACTTCTTTTCATGATAATGCCACATTTTAAAATCAAGCTTCCACATCTAAGTTTGCATATCAAAAGTCAGGGTCTTAAATTACCTTGTATTTGAACTCCTTATATTCCCAATATCACTCCAAGAGTGAGAATCACATAAAGAAATTATTTCATTTATTTCTATATTCGGCTATAAGAGCTTGTAAATAACCATAAGCATGAGGGGAGGGGAGAGGAGAGCTGCTGCATGATAATAGCTGCTTAAGTAGATTTAGAATAGTGAGTTCAAGTCAATCAAAGAAATATATTTAAAATATATTTCAAAAGTCCTAATTTAACATTTTTAAAAAAAATACAGTCTTATAATAATAAATATTTCTCCTATTTAAGAAATTTGTAAGTGGAACTATCAACAAAAGGCACAGATTACACACAAGCATGCTTAACTTATATGTTGGATTGTGGGCAACATTCTTAAATATCCCAAAATAAAAGGCATGCATTATTTTTTTTTAGAAAGGAGGAGCAGTTGAAGAATCTGCTGTTTATTTTCCCCTCCTTCTACAGCAAAGTTATAATCAGGTGATTGTGCATAAGCACATTTGCCCAAATACAGGAAGCGACTGCATAGCTTGCCAATTTGCTCCACCCAAGTGCACCCAGTTGGTATAAAAAGCAGTGCTGCAAAATATAGTCCCTGACATAATCCAGAAGGCGGAAAGTTTGGCAGTACTATGGGAAAACAGCAGTAAAGCTACATTTTATAAAGGAGAGTAAATCACTTCAGCTTTACCTTTCAAGGTTTTTAGAAGTATAATGAAATGCTGCAATAAATCTGAGGTCATTCCCACATCATTAGGCAAACATATAACAATTAACTGTATAATATCTTAAAGACATTGATTATATCTTTTAATTTCACCATATTTTTATCAGTTGTATGACATGTAGCTTTGAGACACAAATATGTATCTGCTCACATATGGAGCAAAACCAAAGGTAAGCAGAAAGAGTAATAATTAACTTATTAACAATAGCCATTCACAAAATAGATGCATGATGTGACATAAAAGCAAGAAAAAAGCAGGGTGTGTGTATGTGTACACACACACACATACACATTAAAACCTGACATTTATGATTACATATTAAAATGGATAATCACTGCTCAATTTGGATTTATTTCCAAGTATAAGACTAACTAAAAGTAGAATCTCTTTTCAGTTCCTAAAGATTATATAGAGACATCTGGGTAATATTCTTGCCAATGCTATAGAAGTAGTTTGTCATTGCCTACTTCTGGTATGGGTTTAGATGCCCTAGTCAAGCCTATTGTTTGGGAATTTCCTAGTTGTCTCTGTTCCTAAATCAGCCTAACTTTGCTTCGCTTCTAAGACCTAACAAGGCCAGCTACTGCCAAGACAAAATATAACAGCAGATGTCAGCTGCACATTGATACAGCTTCATTAATCGCAGTTGTTTTACATATGTCATTCTGCTATTCTGTTACTAACATTCTGTATATATATACAAGAAAAGCAGGTAACTCTGGTGGCAAATCCAGTTCTAATACAGGCTAACTGCTAATAAATGCAACAAAATGCCTAAGATTTAGCAATGATTTTAAGCTGTCAAAAGAAGAACTTTGAAAGTCCTTATTCCATCTTTTATGGATTTTGATTTTCTTACGTGTATACCTTGTTTAAAACTTATTTTTGAAAAAACTCAAGAGATTAAATAAATCTATATGATGAAAGTGATTTACATATTACAGATGCACATCCTCTGTTTGATTCCCTCAACAAGCTCCTTCTTTCAAATGTGAGCATCTGCTCCACCAACTAGACGCTCTTATATACCAAAGAAACAATTTCCCTTCCCCCTCAGCATTACCTCTACTGATATTCCAGGAGATCCAATAGCTCTTTAGACCAGATTCTTATAGTCCTTCCTGTGTGGGACAGATTAACAGAAATAGCTCCCTATTCTACTGATTGTTTGCAGAACTGTGCAATGAAAAATGAATCAGTTTTTAAAATCAAGTCCCAAACAGTTGATTCATAATAACTTCCTTGCTAATTCTAGGTCAAAAGTGAGGGGCATCATGTTCTTCCTCCAGGGCTGATCTCAGCTGGTGTTGATAGGAGTGGAAAGGCCTAAGGACCACCTACTATAGAATTCCACAGGGCTTCACATTCTCCCCACTCCTTTTCCACAGACTCTTGGGTGAGGGCAATGCAGAGTCAGCTGTCATAAATGTGCAGGTGACACCCCATCTTTATATTTCATTCTCTGTCTGCCACGCAAATCCAGGCTCAGTACCTGGAGACTGTGAGCATCTAAATGGGGAGGATCAAGCTTAAGCTCATCCTGAGCAAAACCAAGAAGCTTCCAATTCTAGAATCACCTGTTTCCAGGGACTAAACAGCTCTAGTTCTTAACAGGCTGACACTCCTGTAGGCAGAGCTCATGTACAATTTGGTGATCCTTCTTGACTCTAAGCTCCTGTTCAATGAGTAGATGGAAGCTGTGGGTATCCATCTTATATGCCAATTTGATACTTTGTATACTCAAGCCTTAGTCACCTCCCATCTGGATTCCCCAATATGAAGTGTTTTATGCTATTGGTTTTTTTTTTCTTTCTGGTAGCTGTGAGCCACTTAGCATCATTGTGTGAGATAGGTAGTGTCATGCCAGTGCCGGAAACAAAGCATGAAAATATTTCTAGTCTGTCCGTTCTTACCTGAGTTTGGCATCCTTCCCAGTGTGTATTCTGATAACTGTGAACATCTTCAAGCCCTTATCTTGCTGGGTTCCCTTAATTGCTTCAATGTGGTTTGTGTTGTTTTTTTCTAGTTATAGTTCATAGGTATTTTTAGTTTAAACAGCATGTCCTCCTTTTTGCAACTGTTTGTGGGGGAGTTTTTTGCCTCCAGACAAGGATATTTGGAGCTTTGAAGCCAAGTTGAAGGAATTAAAGGGACTTTAACTGTTTTTGTGCCTGTTTTTGTATTCCACCCTGGGTCATCACAGGGATCTGAAAGACTGTTCTTGTTGCTAATATTTATTTGCAAACATCTAAATTCTGCTTTTCTAAACACAGAGCCACGATAACAAATGTAGCAGATTTGCATGATGAATGGTCAGCTTGCTTTCTAATTTGAATTCTTTTTATTTAACATAGCCATGTAAACAAGCATGTGGATTTCCAGGCTTCACCCTACTATCTTATAAATAGCAATCTGACTAACTGTATCTAATTATCAAAACCAATAATATACATTATGTACTTTTGCTTTCAGGATTTATAACAGTCAAAAATATTTGAATTATAACTGTAACATTAGCCACTCACAAATACACAATGGTCTTGTTTTCATTAAATCTAAACCATAAATTAATACTAGAAAGAAAGAAACAAAAGAAAGTTTATTTCAATCCAATTGTTTCTTGACTCTACAGCAACTCTGGACATATATTTATTTGTTGGTTGGTTGTTTATTTATTTATTTAAAAGTAGCAGATATTGAAAATCAAAAGGAAAAGAATATAGCTGACCAGAACTAACAATCAAAGGACTCAGACACTACCCAGCCCAATACTTGGAAGAACAGCCAGATCTTTAATAATTTGCAGAAATTCAGAAGAGTGGGAGCAGTATGGATTCCCCAGGGAATATTATTCTACAGGGCAGGAGCCATCACTGAGAATGGATGCTTTCTGGTAAAGATAAAAATGCTTAATTTACAAAATCTGGAGTGTGCTCACTCAAACTGTCCAAACTGGAGCAAATTTTATTAACTTTACATGCTCGCCATCTCCCTTTCCAAACAACTCTGGTAGTTTTTAAGAGCAGCCCCTTTTAGAGTACACTGCAGTAGTAATTTAATTTAAAAGTGATCAAGACATGAGTGCTGTTTGAAGGGCCTCCCAGGCCAGGAATAGTTGCAACTGGCACAGATAAACTATGTAAAGACCCTCTTAGGTGGTAGCTGATACCTGCTGTTCAAGCAGGAGCTGTTGAAGCCAAGAGAACCCCCAAACTGTGCATTAGATTTGCACAGGGAAGCACAACATCAAAAAAATAAAAAGGAGCGTCCCAGAACCAGAGACCAAATAAACACAACATTCAGAGTCCATTCAGCCCCATTCAAGCATACACAGCCTTCGGGCAGTGGATCAGGATTTTAACAGTATCACTTGCACAGGCTGAGGTTGTGACATATAATTGGTATCATCAAATCAAACAACAGAGGAGAGTTAAGTCCCATGGCATCCCATGTGGATATGAGCTCTCACTCCATCAGTGCTGATTGAAAGACGCCACAGAGAAAGGAGAACCACTACAAAGTCAATCCATATGGATACTGATGGTATTGAAAGCTGCTGACAGATCAAGGAGCATCAAGATGGACACACTATTCCATCCTTGCTTTGCTACAGGATATCAAAGTACTAAGTTTTAATTAAAGCCCTGCATAATCTGAAGGAAGAATAAGGCAAAATTCAGGTTTACTGTACAGATTTTGTTATGTTTAACCAAAATAATTGTGTGCAGAATAAATCAGCTAAACATTTATATTGTTTATATTGTAAGAGCCTTGGTGGCACAGTGGTTACAGTGCAGTACTGCAGGCTACTTCTGCTGACAGCCATCTGCCTCCAATTTGGCAGATCAAATCTCACCAGGCTGACTCAGCCTTCCATCCTTCCGAGGTGGGTAAATTGAGGACCCAGACTGTTGGGAACAATATGGTGACTCTGTAAAATTCTTAGAGAGGGCTATAAAGCACTATAAAGCGGTATATAAGCCTAAGTGCTATCGTTATATTGTTTATGTTGTAAAAATATGTTAAAAGTTCCGAAAATTGTTCAATTAATTTTTTACATACTCAACAATGAAGTTGTACATAGATTTATTGGAAAAGAATTAGCTTCCTTAATGTGGTCAGTATTTCTTTTATAAAACCATGAAATATTACAAACTGAAAATTCCAAAAACCAAATATCAACTGGAGGAAGGGGGAGGGAGGAGGAAATGGATTTCTACTGATGAAATGTATAATTGGTCTCGTACTCTTTCACTAGCACCCTTTTCATGCATCTGTCATACTTCTTCTACAGCATAGGTTCCCACTGTGAGTAGTATTGGTATAACAAATGTAGAACATTCCATGTGTTATGAGCACTTTTTCAAAATATTGGTGACCAGTCACAAAATAGTCATATAGTAGAACCCAAACTGCTGAAATTCTCTCTGTAATTGTGTACTTTGGTTTCCCAAGATGTCTTCCACCATTTCAGTTTGCATTTAACTTATGTCTGGCCAGCCTTAACTGGGACCCATAAGCATAACCAGAAACACAAGTTATGCTTGAGAATGATATTTTGCTTCTCACTCTTTTCTTTTCTTTAAAGAATCTGCAAATAAAATAAAGACCAGGAAGTCTCCTAGGTGACAAGGTGCATGTTGGACAGAATGCTAGAAGCAACACTGGGGATCCCAGCTCAAGAAATTTCCTCAATCCTTTGATACATATTTAGAGAGAGAATCTGCAGAATGCATCCAATCCATTGACAAACATACATAATTAGACATCATCAACTAAAGTATCTCCTATATTGAGAGAAATAATGGAAAAGGCATGCAGTTGCTCAGCTTTTTTATAACATCATCTCCTTAACATCAAGAAAAGTTAACAAGAGCAAGCTTTTATTTTTAATTGTTCAACATTTTGTGTTTCTTGATCTGCGTGGCAATCAAACGGTCATGCAAATATTTTTTTCAAGCAGTTTAAAATATCAACAACTGCACTTATGTGATCAAGTAAATATTCTACATGGATGAATAGAAACCAAGACATCACTGAACATCACTGTATTACAAAACACTGTACAAGCTTATTTCCATGTACAGTTGATTTTCATCTGTCACATCTCAGTCCTCCATCTTATGTGATCTATGTGTCTGCGTGTTTTGTTTTTTTTTAAAAACTTGTTTTTCAGGATTTCCCAATTTTTAGGTCACAAAGCCAGGCACACAGCTGGAAGGTGACCCAATATAGAAGGAAGCAGTTTGGAAAAGTGCTTCCTTTCTTTACACAGTTGCCAAATAGCTTATCTCAACTTGTCAGCAAAACCTCAGAGGGGCTATTGAGAAATAATACATTTATTGCCAAATATCCATTCTTTTATCTATTACTAATGACACAATTTGCCACAAATGTTGATGAAAGTCCACAATACAGAGACAATATGTTATATATTAACAAGTGATCCCATCCAAGCCTACAATAAATCACATACATATTACAGTAGGAACTATTTATCTTATATCAAATTCTGGAAATTTCTTCATCCAAAGTATTATCTTGAAAAGGTTACTAGATGGTAACAAAAATTAATAAAAAGATAAAGTTGTCATACAATATAGTTCTCATGGTAAGAACCAATTTTTCCACTTAGAACTGGCATCAAGGCTACTAAGATAAATTATTGTAGTAATCAACCTGGTGCAAATAAATAAAATAAAATAAAATAAAATAAAATAAAATAAATAAAATAAAATAATAAAATAAAATAAAAATAAAAAAATAAAATAAAATAAAATAAAAATAAAATAAATAAAATAAAATAAAATAAATAAAAATAAAATAAAATAAAATAAAATAAATAAAATAAAATAAAATAAAATAAAATAAAATAATAAAATAAATATAAAAAAAATAAAATAAAATAAAATAAAATAAAATAAAATAAAAAAATAAAATAAAATAAAATAAAATAAAATAAAAATAAAATAAATAAAATAAAATAAAATAAAATAAATAATAAAATAAAATAAATAATAAAATAAAATAAAATAAATAAAATAAAATAAAATAAAATAAAATAAAATAAAATAAAATAAAATAAAATAAAATAAATAAAATAAAATAAAATGGAGCATAGGACTGAAGCTGTGACAGGAATACACACACAATGAATATACATTCACTGTCTTCTGAAATGCCATCCAGCTTAAACAGTATTCTAAAACATCTTCTGGCTACCATTAATTATGTGAATGCCATGAACTGTATTACATTAAAGGACTAATCAAAATAAAATAAAAATACATAATCTGTTTTTCCAGTAATCAAAATCAAGGTCTGATCAAATCTTGAGGATTTTGCTTGAAAGAATGAAAGACACTGCTATTTACCAAAGCCTACTACACTAGTCTCAGTCAACAAAAATAAAACCTATTCCAACTCCCACACATAAAATTTATTCCAACACAATGTGGCTGAGTTTCCTGTATTATGCTTACTTAGTTCTAAAAAAGAAGCAATCTAAATTATGAGTAAGATAATTACTCCTCCATTATATGAGTAATATATGAGGTGCAATCTAAATCACATTTGTCTACAACTTGGAGTCACTCAACTGAATTTTTCCTTATAAGAGAAACTGTATTACCAACTCTTATGAAATACCAAGCATCAAGCTACTATCCTAGGAAGATCAGGTAGCTGCAGTAACAGAAAAAGCAGTTAATATTCCTGGTAGCCAAATGCAAGTCTCTTCACAATCTAGATTTTATACACACAGCATGCACACACCTTACTCATTCTCACAGCTTTTAACAGTAATAAAAGTATTAAAAAATTATGATCTGGAAGAAGAGACTAATATAATACGAAACACATAAAGCTCAATGGTGTGACATTTGTATGCAGAACATGTTATCTTCCCCACTGATGTTGATTTCTGCCCAAAATGGGACTTAAGACCAAAAAGGGACCAGAAGCTAACTGCTTATTATGTTGCCCTGTTTGAAATCACCTCCCTTCTCATTTGAGAGTTAAGCTGCATTTAGTTGTTTACAAATGATTGTCCCCAGGAAGTCAGAAGACTTCAGTTTCAGGATTGCCATTTTGATTCTTCATATCAAATTTGTTAAAATAAAGCAAGTTGCGTTCTGCCAATAAAGAAAACAGTCTTTCCCCAGACAACTATGCTCACTCTCCAAAATACCCTCTATCATTTAGACTGCCCTGACATTCTTGTTGTATCTGCCAGGCACTGATATATGGGTCTCAGCAACAACATAACTAACAGAGCTCTGCAGAAACCTTTCTAAAATATGCCTCCCACTCACTGCCTCCTCCACTGAAATTCCTTCACTCTTCAAGTTGAACATACAAAGTTTCTCAAAATAGGATAAAATAGGTTTTATGAAAAGTTATCTAGAAAATGTTTATAACAAAGTGAATTTAAAAATGGCAAAGACTTTTTTTAACAAAGCTTTCAGGGATTTCTCAAATCCTACCATAAAATACAAAAAAGGGGGGAGGGGTTAATTCTGCAAGCCCTGTTAGATGCTCTAAATTCCAAAATGGCACATAATACATAAATGTATTATGATAGAACTTAAAAGGTTTCTAAGAACCTGTATCTTCCTATGTTTACCTGTGCAGATCAACCAAACATACATATACATACATACACACATACATACATACATACGTACATACATAAGAGTATGTGTGCATATTTGCATTTATATATTGATGCATTATGTAATCATAACAAGAACTGCTATTTTTATTTGGTTGAAAGAGATATGAAATCATAATCAGAATTAAATCATTACAACTGGGGTAATCTACTAAAACAGAATTCCATCCTTAAATCACAGAGAAAAGGATGCATATAACAGAATGAACTTAATGAAGAATAAATCCATTATATTTGTAATTGCAATTGCATTTTCAGAAGAAGGAACTTAAAAGAATCATTCATAAGCTAACAGTACTGAATCAACACAATTATTTCAACAGAGCTTCTTCAAACAGAATTAAATCTGGATTTTGCTCATGAAAGGGTAATTTTCTTGAAATAAGACAGGTTATTTATTCTCCATTTCCTACAAATTCAAATTCCAGAGCTAACATTATATGCATTAGGTTCTCATAACAAAACCTGACTAAAAATTCCATAAATTTTAGTTCAGAAGTTCTAGTAAAGTTCTGGACAACTGCAGTTTTATACAATTGTTCTATAATTGAGTTCCATCTTCACCACAGGCGAGTTACTAATATTGCAGAACTTACAATGCCATTTTCTGCATTCCAGAATGTTTTGAAAATTGGCTTTGGCAACTCCACCTCTTCTCAATTTTGAATCAATTCAAGTTCCCATGCTATACATGTTATTATGTCCTTTCTGTTGAACAAAAACAATTTATTTATTCAATAGGACTAAGCATCTTTTTAAGAAGCCTCTTCCACTAAAACCATTAATAGAAAAATTTCAATATTGTAAAAGCTTATATTATTACAATATTGTAAAAACTGATGAACTAATGAAAAAAGTAATATGGTATCATTTGCAACTAAATTCTCAGTGACAGAAAATAACTTTCTTTTCTTTCCTTCCTACAAATGACTTTTGTAATTTAGGATGACAAGTTTAACAGGTTTTCCCAAACTCAGATAACTTACTACCTTTACAAAGAGGAATATTCTAATTTACTAGACACATGTCATACCAAGTGAAAACACCTGACTTTGGCTAAACTCAAAAGAACTGAGCTAGACCAGATCTGGTTAATACTTGGAGAGGAATTCACCAGGAAATTCCAGGACTGGAGTAGAATAGAAACAGACATCCTGACAAAGACAATAGCCAGCCTTTCCCGACTGTGATTATGAAAATACATGTCACAACAGTTACAGTAAATGATATAGTTACCAGGAGTCAGATTTGGTTGTGTGAGACTTTATCAAGGACATTTATGCATACAAAGCTGACACTAACTAAAATCATATAGTAGTATAGTACAGGACACGGGTGTCAAACTTACGTCACCATGGCAGCGGAACGTTATATATCGGGCATGGGTGTGGCTAGCAAATGATGCATCCAGCCCTCAGGCCAGGAGTTTGACAGCCCTTGTATAGGACAATATTTCCATAGTTGGATCATTATCTTGAATTATGCCATAATAAGGTGTCTTTCATTTTGATTTAGTTATTGTGTGAATCCAGTCATGTTGATACATAAGCTCTATTTTATGGCCAGGCAATATTAATCAAATCATGATTAGAACAACCCATAGTTAAACACTACATGAAACTAGTCATTCTGGTAATAAAATATTACATCAGAGATTGAAACATATCAGTTGCTGACAGTTGCAACTATGATTTTCACATGAAAATATCTGATGAAGCTCTTACATCAACATGAGATCCACAAAAGACATACAGCCCCAGCAAAATGACTTAAGGTTATACTACTGAATTTCAGCACTGTTACCAATTTCACCTTATTGTGCCATAATTTGATATTGATCCAAATATGGAAATATTGTCCTATACCAGTGGTTGCCAACCAGTAGGCCGCGGCCCACTGGTGGGCCTTGAGAAAATTTTGGTGGGCCATAGAGAAATCTCACCCCCAGAGAATACTCCCAAAGCAATTAATCCAGGCTGCCCAGAAATATGGCCTGCAGGAATGCTCCCCGCCCACTCACTCCTTACCCGGCAAACTTGCCTGCTAAAATTGCTATTTTTCCTTTTTTTCGACCATCATCTGTTCTACTGTACCGGGAGAATTAGATTAGCTAGGAAGCAGGAAATGGTTGCATTTCTTGCTTTCTAGCTAGTCTTTAGATCTTCAGTTCTACTTCCCTTAGGACTGAAGGTTTGCTTGCGAGCAAATTCAGTGCAGACTCACGGCAAGCAAATTTGAGAGACTGAACAAGCCGATGACAGATAGATAGATCACTGAATGATTCTGTGAGCAACTCAATCTACCTGCTTTGCCTGATTTTGGGTAAAAATTGCTTTTTTAATAAAAAAAAATCAATATTCACATACATGGTGTGTTGTGAGTTAATTTTGTGAGTTAGCTTGCAAGCAAATTTTATGTGACAGATTGAGCTAGCCAATGGCAGATAGATAGATTTCTGAATGAATCTGTGATTCTGTGAGCAACTCAATCTGTCTGCCTGCTTTGCCTGATTTTGGGTAAAAGTTGTTCTTTTTTAAAATAAATAATTCAATATTTACATGCATGGGGTGTTGTGAGTTAATTTTGTGAGTTTGCTTGCAAGCAAATTTTATGTGACAGATTTCTGAATGAATCTCTGATTCTGTGAGCAACTAGATCTGCCTGCCTGCTTTGTCTGATTTTAGGTAAAGGTTGTTCTTCTTTTTATAAAAAAATCAAATATTTATAATATTTACATACAAGCCATGCCCAGCCAGTCACACACCCACCAAGCCACATCCACAAATTAGGCCATGCCCACAGAACCAGTTAGTGGTCCCTGGGATCTAAAATTAGGAGTTTGGTAGTCCTTGAGGTCCAAAAGGTTGGTGACCCCTGTCCTATACTATATACCTGCACAGTACTGTATTATTTTTGTTAGTATCAGCTTTGTATGCATAGATGTCTTTGATAAAGTCTCAAACAAGCAAGTCTGACAAGTCAAACAACCAGTCCTGGTATCTGATATATAAATATATCAAAAAGGAGAAGGGACACAATTTAGGATCTATAAAGTGCTTATTTCTCCAATACACATAGCACATTTTTTGTTGCTGAAGTTCTAACAGTATCAGGGAAAGCAATTCTTAACCTTTTGTAGACTTTTTTTACAATCAAAGACCTAAACAACTTTATTTCAAAATAGAAAATATACTCCATCTTGTGGAGGATATATATAATTGCATGGAAAAAACTGCAAAAATATTGCTTTAAAAATTCTGATTCCTGCCTTCAGTAGCTTTTATACAATATTGTTGCATGCTGAAGAAACTTGGTGTTGAAAGTGACAGAATTACTTATGAAAAGAATTACTTTCTGCTTTTAAGATATTTTAAAAGGTTTTATAAAGGTATTTTGATGTTAGACCAACTTCTAAGATTTGTCATTACTGTATCTGAATAATGAATACTGCCCTCTAGTGCACAAAAAATGCTAGAAAATCAAGATATTTAAATACTGTAAAACTCAGTTTACTCCAAATACCTTACTTATGAGTAAATATTAATATTCATTTGAGCAAATACATAATATTCATTTGAGCATCCTAGATATCCAAGTGGGAAAATATTTTATTATCCCAATGTGATATGTACAGTAGAAATTAAACTCCAGAAGTTAAATCACCAAAAGGGAAAAAAACACATCATAAAGTTTATCTATGGAAGCAAATTTCACAGAAAGAACCTATCATAAGGTAAAATGTTTCAGACCTCTATGTTTACCTCAAGATCAGCTTTACATAGTTTCTAATTTTATTGAATCTAGTTTAAAATATATTTTGAGTTCCAGCCACTGTATCTGTTTTTAATGGAACCTCTAAAATTTTGAGCAGTACAGTTGACAATTGGTGGTATTAATTAAGAACAGTAAAAATGTGAAATATTTTTGAAATACCTAAAGTTATATGGGAATTAAGAAAAACAATATGTTAGTCATAAGTTATCAAGACATAAGATTATTATGTGAACTTACTTAACCAAATGAAATTCATGGCTCACTGACTTAAGAAAAACAATGTAGTTAGCTTTTGCTATTTAACATTTGGAGGTCCAGCAAAGGAATTTAATCCATAAAGATTTTCTTAACTGGAAGTAATGAACAACTAAAGAGGCGGGGATAATGGCCAAAATAAAAGTCCTATTTTTAGTTTCCACCCTTCTTTGAATTATGAAGGCAACTAAAATCCGTGTTTAACACAGGTCATTTTGTTTCTCTGTATTCTTGCATTTTGACTGTACCTAATATATATTGAAGTATTAATGAGTAATTACTGATATACTAACTTGTTTCATTTCTAATTCACAAGAAAAAAGACAGTTATACAAATACAGTTTAGAACCAAAATATCTCATCCAATAATGGAAAGAGTTCACGTTTCTATTACATAAATTGTATATTCTGTAAAAATAGTTTGGGTGCATTTTGGAATATTAGCATCCTTCAGTTGATCTTGAATATTTTTAGCAAAACATTCTAGCAGCCAAATGTCTAAGGAGGCCCAAGTAGGATATAAGTGGACAAGACCTTCCATTTATGTTATTCAGCAATTCCATTTATGTTATTCAATTTCTAATATTGGAGGTAAAGTAAAACAATGACATTAATATCCCCCCCTTTTAAATCATCCATATTAGTGCAATCATTACATTTCGTGTTAGAAAATCCCTAATGTTTATGCAAAGTGAAGTACTTGCTATTTTCTATTCTGTTCTATTTCTGTCACCAGGTTCTAATATTATTTATCTACACTATAGACATTTGATAGAGCTCTATCATAATATTTCTATTTACCATTAAGTAAAACAGTAAATATACTCTAGTTCCTATTATTTAGAATATATATTTTACTTGATAAGCATTTTCCATCTCCATCTTCCATAAAAATAGTCCTCAATTTATAACCACAATTGAGCCAAAACTTTATGTTGCTAAGTGAGATATTTGTCAAGTAAGCTTTGTTCCAGCTTATGACCTTTCTTGCCACAGTTGTTAAGTGAATCATTGCAATTATATCTGCCTTCCCCATTGACTTTGCTCATCAGAGGATTGCAAAAGATGATCGCATGACCCTGGGACAGTGATGGCTAACCTTTTTGTCGTGTGCTGAAAGTGCACAATTGCATGAGTGTACATGTGCCTGCGTGCCTGCACCCTTGATGCAATGCATGCACAGCCCCCTGCACTCCTCCTGCCCCCTGTGCATGCACGTAAGACCCCTGCACTCTCCTCACCACCTGCGCATGCACACATGTCTTACACATGCACCCCATCCCCCACGCATGCGCAGCAGATATATGAAAATCAACTGGCTGGCAGGAAGTGCATACCCATGCGCAATGGAACTGAGCTGGGGTGACAGCTCACGTGCCCGCAGAGATGTCTCTGAGTGCCACTTCCAGCACACATTCTGTAGATTCACCATCAGGGCCCTGGGACATTGCAATTGTCCTAAAGATGAGTCAGTTGGCAAGCATCTGAATTTTGATCCTGTTGACTATGAGGATGCTGCAGCAGTCATTAAATGGTAAGTCACATTTTTCAGAGCTGCTGTAACTTTGAATGATCATTAAAAGAACTGTAGTAAGTGGAGGACTATCTTTACTGATTTTGTAATGACCAACAATAAACAATATTCCAATTCTGACATTATAAATATGCATAAAAGTAGAAAAAAATGCATACAAGCTATAAAATAATCAAGACAGAAATCCCACAATGAAGCAGTAATTTTAATTCCCTTAATATAAAAACTTTCTGTAACTTAGGGATGCAGTGTGTAAAATCCTTGCACATATACATACACTTATTTTATATTACTGGGCCACTTTAAAGAAAGTTTATATGTCTGAATCTTTTATTGTATTACATTTTGTTACATTTAATTTTTGTACCATAACTTTAAGAATGAAAGTATCTTCTCCTTATCCCCTTTTGACAGAGTTATGTTGGATTTTAGAAAAGGACATGCCTGCCTCCCATATTTTTCTTCCTTCTTGTTTGTTTACCTACACAGATAAGAAGATATAGTATTGGAAACGGAATGCAAGAGTTGTTAAAAAAAAGCAAACCAGAAAGGAGAGAATGGGACAGAGAGACTCCAGATAACTCCACCCTGATTCTATTTGTTTTAGAAGACTAGAAAAACACTCTGGAAGGTGTTAATATTCCATTATGTCTTGAAACAAGTAGTAGTATTCCTGTAATCCTTGTGATGTTTGTTTTCTGACCTATGGAGCTCAAAGGGCTAATACTAGCCTTGAATTGCCCTACCTGCTTTTGTTATTTTAATGCATCCTTGACCTTTAAAAAAATGTTTGAAAAAAGAAAACTTTAATTTTTAAAAAAATAACTTTTAAAAATTAAAATACAAAGAATGCAAATTATATATATGTAGGTCTAGGTGTGTTCGGGTCTTTTCCTGTGCAAGATTAAGAGTATCTTGCTTGCACTGGCACGAAAGCCAAAAAGCACCAGCCTGAGGATGGCAAGCGGGACCTCGCTGAAAACATCGCCAAGATACCTCTAATCTTACACGGGAAAAGACCCAAAACACCTAGACCTACATACCTGTACCCATGAAAAATCTACGAAAACAAATAGCAAACATTCTCCCAGCATCTCCAGACCCTGTCACATCTGGTCACAATGCTAGTGTGAACCTGCTTTCATCTGTGAAAAACACAGGGCGCCAGTGGCAAATTTGCCAATCTTGGTGTTCTCTGGCAAATGCCAAACATCTTGCACGGTGTTGGGCTGTAAGAAACAACCCCCACTGTGGACGTCAGGCCTTCATACCACCCTCATGGAGTCTGTTTCTGACCAATTGAGCAGCCACAATGCCACATTTGTGGCCCCTGGAGGTCATTTTGAGGGCTCTGGCAGTGCTCCTCCTGTCCTTCCTTGCACAAAGGAGAAGGTAGTAGTCCTGATGCTGGGTTGTTGCCCTCCTACGGCTATTCCACGTCTTCTGATATACTGGCCTGTCTACCTGGTAGCGCCTCCATGCTCTGGACACTACACTGACAGACACAGCAAACCTTCTTGCCACAGCTCGCATTGGATGTGCCATCCTGGATGAGCTGCACTACTTGAGCCACCTGTGTGGGTTGTAGGACTCCGTCTCATGCAACCACTAGAGTGAAAGCACCGGCCAGCATTCAAAAGTGACCAACCATCATCCAGAAAGCATAGGAACTGAGAAGTGGTCTATATGGTCACCACCTGCAGAACCACTCCTTTATTGGGGATGTCTTGCTAACTGCCTGTTGGCTTTCCACCTGTTGTCTATTCCATTTGCACAACAGCATGTGAAATGATTGTCAATCAGTGTTGCTACTTAAGTAGACAGTTGGATTTCCAGAAAGTGTGACTGACTGGAGTTATATTGTGTTGTTTAAGTGTTCCCTTTATTTTTTTTAAAGCTGTGTGTGGTGTTGTGGTGTGTGTGTGTGTGGTGGTGTGTGTATGTATGTGTGTGCTGTTCAGCTTCCTTCGGGTATTATCCCACGTCATTGTAGTGCTTTTAAAGTTGTAGCAACGTTTCAGCAGAATCTCATCTGCCATCATCAGGCTTCTGTATTGAGTTTGTATGTGGGTCAGGCATATATATATATATTTTGTTTTTTTAAGTTTTCACGGGTACCTTACATGTGTGCTGTTCAGCTTCCTTAAAGTTGCTACAACTTTAAAACCACTACAATGACATGGGATAATACCCGAAGGAGCTGAACTGCATTCATGTAAGTACTCATGAAAACTTTAAAATATATATATATACATATGTATTCATTTTCAGTACAGTTAGTCCTTGAATGATGACTGGTCATTTAAGGATCATTTGAAGTTATGATAGACCCCTTGAAAAAAAAACAACCTACTTATAGCCCTGTTTTAAGTTATAGCAGCTGTAGTACCCCACAGTCATTCGTCCCTACGCTGAACCGCAGGGACATTGCAGTGCCTACCTACCTATCCCCAACATCCTATCATGCCAGGTCCCATATAATGAGGTCATACTGGGCCAAGGATGATGAGGAATGGAATGGTCTGCCTTTCCCCCTCTCATTATATGATCCAGAACTGTGGAGATTTTCAAAAAGTAAGTGTGTGATGGGTGATGGGGAGTAGGCCCAAGCCCTACAGGCAACCAAAGAAGGGGAAGGCCTACAAGAATTTGGGGTGGGGGAAAGCCTGCAGGAACTTAAGTGGGAAGGAAGCAGGGCCAAGAGCTCTGAGGACTCTGGGGCGGGCAGCAGAGCATAGGTTGTCTCAAGAGGTGGCTTTGGGAGGCCTGAGGCAGGCAGGCCTGGGCCAGGGCTAGGCCTCTCCCATCCCTGAGGCATCCTGTGCTCCATTTATTGACTGTTGCAGGGAGAGCAGGGGACAAGACTCATTAAATGAGGCAATCTTGCTTAACAATGGTCACAATATAAGTCCATTATGGTTGTAAGTCAAGGACTACCTGTAGTCACTGTTTGATCAATTAATTCACTGCTGAAATATGAACGGTAGTGTATCTCTCAGATTTCTGCCATATTTCTGCCATACAGTAATAATACACATTGCTTCATCCTTTGATGCCTTTCCCAAAACAGATAGATCACACATATCCTTGACATCTGCAATAGTATCTGTTTTCCAATTTCTTAGTGCATTCTCTGTCTTATTAGATTTCCCCACTACCACTGAAATAGGTTATGTCTGTCAGATGAAGCTCAAGCATGCAATCTTAAGTTCTTCCTGTTCACACTCAAGGCCTTTGTTAAATGGCTATAACTCAACTGTATGAATCACTGTATCTAGTACTGTTCTTAATTGCTATTAATAGGTCAACCTCCTGACCACTAAAGCTTATTAGATGTTCCCTCTGTCACTGTTTTAATGATTTCCCTTCCTTTGGTTGTATTGTCCTATTGACTCTAAGGTTTACCACCATGCAATAATTATTTTAAACCTGTATCAAAATGCAAGAGTCTAACAAGAGAAAGAGAAAAGGCTAGAGAAAAGAGAATTTGAAAAATGCCATTGCCTTTTTACTTTGCCTGAGACTGCTGCTAACTTTGGACATTTGACGTTTTTTTTTTTCTTTCTTCCTTTTTTTGGGGGGGGCAATTTTAAAGTGTTTTAGGTTTACAAAATTTGTACACTATTACTTAAAGATTATACAAGCCTTAATGAAAATGTAATCCGAAGGCTGCCAAGAATATATAAAGCAGAGCTGCTATTCAAGGTTTTCAAGTGTGAACAAACTGCACTGAAAAATTGCCAACAAATACTTTTATTAATGATCTATATTAATGATATACTACTATATATCGAAGATATATCTATACTAAAAAGATAGATAGATAGATAGATAGATAGATAGATAGATAGATAGATAGATAGATAGATAGATATAGATATGTGTGCTGTTCAGCTTCCTTTGGGTATTATCCCACGTCATTGTAGTGCTTTTAAAGTTGAAACTCAATACAGAAGCCTGATGATGGCAGATGAGATTCTGCTGAAACGTTGCTACAACTTTAAAAGCACAACTACAATGACGTGGAATAATACCCAAAGGAAGCTGAACAGCACACATGTAAGTACCCGCGAAAACTTAAATAAATAGATAGATAGATAGATAGATAGATAGATAGATAGATAGATAGATACATAGATAGATAGATAGATAGATAGATAGAGATAGATAGAGATAGATAGAGATATATATCTATATATCTATACTAGATATATAGATATATCTATACTAGATATAGAACTATAGAAGATTAAAATACTATCTTGCCTCGAATTCTAGGCAGGATCTACTCCCTCAAACTATAGAAGATAAAAATGTGCTGCAAGTTAGGCTATTGAAATAAGCATTTACAAACTTAGGGGTAAAATCCAAATCTTCAGCTCTCTCTAGCACTATGTACAAATCCATCTCAAGAAAAATGTATGAGCTTAATATCAACACTGAGCAAAAAAGCAAAACATGCTGCCTCTCATTGTATTATTGTGGAGCGGATACAGTTGGTAAAATTGTAAAAGGCAGTTTTATTCACTTTGCCCTGACTGGAGGAACCTAAGACCAAAGAAAAAATGTTCACTCAAATGTATTTTGCAACTTGCCTGGGGAATAACTGTATTCCCTAGTTTAAACTGTTAGACAGGAGCACTGACATTTCATCAACTGTTACATTATTCCAGCCATGAAGAAATACTACTTCTGAGTAACTTGCAAGAATACACAATGTTTGCAATCGAATATTGTAAAGTTTGTAACTTTAATTCAAAAATGTTAAATTTTGATTAAGTTAAGCTATCAGCACCATCCAATGCAAACTGTAAACAATGCAATCTTTTCTTTTAATCAATTTGTATGAGGTGCTGCCTCTGTATTATCCCACCTTCCCTAAACTAAAAGTCTGTGTTGAGTAGTTGAGTAGGATGAGGAACTACTTGAGAATTCCAGACCTGTTGGCTAGACAGGAAAATCAAAAACATATTTGTATGGTTGCCAAGAAAATAAATGAATACTAAGCAGTTTCTGCTTAGTGCCTATTTATATCCACAAAAGAGACAATTCTTAAGTAGCAGTATAGATAATTCTACATATCATGTCAGCATACTTTTCAGTGAAGGAGCAGTAAAGGCATTTACAACTTCCACACATACCTAAGACTAACTCAAACAACAAATGAAATATATTACTGTAACCTTCACATTTCAAAGAGTTAATTGCTTTAATGTATTTTTACTATTACCTTGGCACTTTTGTTCTGTTAAAGAAAAATACTTTAAAAATTTAAGATGCGTCTGATTGTACTTTATGCAGACAGAATCAAAGAAAACAAACAAGTTAACTTTTAATGAGATATAAAGCTCTACCACAAGATTTCTCAAGCTGGGGATCAGGATTCTTCCACCAACAACTAACAGGGAGAACTGAACAATTTCAGAAAGCCTGGTTAGCCTGGAACATTTCAAAGCTCCCAACACAGATTAAAAAATAATTATTACATCTAAGTGGTATATTTATTTCTTGTTCAACTAATGAAATCATTTGTTCTGTTCAGGGGTGATCAAAGAACATTATTTATTGTTTAAGTGGGCATAGTACTACAAAGTTTAGAATTTCTGCACAACAGTATGAATACTATAGTCGAAGAATTCAAATCCAAGCCATAACAAATTACTGAATACTTACATCAAAGAAACAAGAATATTGGTAAAGTATGTATGTGTGTATGTTTTAATTTATTTAATTATTTATCCTATTTCTTAACTGCCCATCACCTTCTGAACTATGCACAAACACTGTTATCTGAAACAGAATTTATGTTGCTTTATATCAGTATTTTAAATTGTTAAAGAAAGTAGATGAAATATATTAATTTCCTGCTTGGTTTAAGCTGTAGTTCCATTATTGATTTGTTATGCTGTCTTAAAGATAAATCATCACTGCTAAGAACTATTTTTATATTTTCAATAAAAGCAGATTTTTATTATGAAATTACAAATCTCAGCTGTTCTGCATAAAAAAAGAGATAAGGTAGTTTTATATATTTAGTATTACAGCATAATACTCAATAAACCCTGGAATCATTATAGTGTGCCTAGTTTGCCAAGATGGTAGAAAAACAGTCCACCTCTTTATGGGAAAAACATTCTAGAAAAAATATGTCCCAAGGCTATAGAAGAAAAGACTGATGAATTTCCATTTTTCCTAAAGCCTAGTGTTTCAACCATAATAGACTCTACAGTCTCCAATAGCCACTAGCACTTAGGAATCATTTTGATCAAATGGAAGTATAGATCTGGCTTTCCAAAAACTCTACTTGTACTTAAACCTTACAATAAAAGTGTTAATCATAATTGATACTGAGGTTTCTCCCCAAATCAGAACAGACAGGAAAACATGAAAAAGAAAAACTTTATAGGAATAAAATTTGAGAAAGAAGAAAACAATGCTGTACTACCTTTCCTGGATATTTTCATCAACAGAGAAACAACAGCAAATTAGGGACCAAAGTTTATTGGAAATGGGCATTGGTAAAACTTACCTGAGACACCCCTTCTATACATGCTGCAAGAGAGTCCAGGTCAGATCAGCTGAGTCTGCCAAGCTGATAAAGCCAGCCCTTGTTGCTAGGTATCCAGCTTTTGACAAAGTAACTTGACAGACATGGTGTGTCTCTGAAAAATAGAAAAATGAGAAGAATCCTCCCCAACCATGACCGGATGGCACCAGGGTGGGGCTGGACTCTCTTGAAGTGTGTATAGAAGGGGTGTCTCAGGTTAAGTTTTACCAATGCCCATTCTCCTCCACGCTTCTGCGAGAGTCCAGGTCAGGGACATACCAAAGCAGTGTATCCTAACGAGGGTCTAAGTCTGGTCCACATCATCTGATTCTGGAAATACTTTTTTGAGTACTCTCCTGCCAAATGCTGCCTCTGTGGAGGCGAAGGTGTCCAGTTCGTAGGACCAGATAAATGGAGAGGGTGACGCCCAAGTTGCCGCCCTACATATTTCCTGGTGGCTTAGGTAGCCCAGGCAGCTGATGTGGCCACACTCCTGGTTATCATTATCAACACGTGAGACCCTGTTACCTTGTCCCGGAAATGTCTCAGAGCCAGATAGATAGCCCTGAGTTTAAGCCAATTGATGGGGCGAGAACTGTCTGCCTGGGACCATCAACCCTGAGCTATCTTGGTTTGCAGTTGCAGTCCCCAACAATAAAGACTGGCATCTGTCATGCTTGTGAGTCTTTTTGGCTCCTTGAAAAGATGGACCCTCCTGATGGCCTGGGACTGCCACTACCGGAAGAAACGCAAGACCAGTGGAGGAACTTGGACCCTAATGGATGAGTGGCTGGTTCCAGCCATTGGAATGGCAACAGGAACCACTGCAGAGTCCGGGTATGGAGACAGGCCCATGGGACTATGGCTATATAAGAGATCATCTTCCCAAGGAGCTGGGATAGCAGAGACAGTGGGACTGTATGCTCGTGTCATATCCAGTTTGGACAATTCTAGCAAATTGTCTTTCCAAGGTCTCATGTCTTCTGTTTTCAGCTTTGAGTTGAGCTTTTGAGGCCTTTTTGGTAGCGAAGGATTTGGCCTTAATCTTGGTTGCAGCCTCTTGCTTAGCTGAATGGGCCCATTGTCTCTTCTTTCTGGATGGCCCCAGGGAAGCAGTGGAGGCATGGGCCTCCTCGTGGTCTAGTAGGATAGACTGGGCCTGTGCTTCTTCCATTTTATTAGGGACTGAAAGCAGCCTCTCTGTAGTACCTCCCTAAGTTCTAGGCCAAGCGAGCGAGTTCATACTGTGAGGCCTGAAGAATTCCACTTGTAAGGCACGAAATACTCATTGCTGCTTTTATTTTCTTAAAACATCTGATAGGCACTTCAAAATATGATCACTATCTAGACCTCTCAGAGACATGTCTGCTCTTTGACAAAGAGTTGAGTCGAAAGCTGGATGCCTAGCAACAAGGGCTGGCTTTATCAGCTTGGCAGAGACTCAGCTCAATGACGTAGGAGGAGTCCAACCCTGACCTGATCTGGACTCTCACAGCAGTGTGGAGGAGAAACAAC
Organism: Laticauda laticaudata; assembly: GCA_004320025.1. Lineage (NCBI taxonomy): Eukaryota > Metazoa > Chordata > Lepidosauria > Squamata > Elapidae > Laticauda > Laticauda laticaudata. Next base: position 23,197 of record BHFT01014117.1, read on the forward strand.
TCTCACTACCCAAGTGCTTCACTATCAAAGCAAAAAATAAGTGGGGACACAAAAGAATATTATTTAAAGTGGCACAAGTAATCTACAGTAATGCCAAAAAGAGGGGACAGACCACCAATATAAACTTTCCAACACAATGGACATCTATGCAATTTCATCTAAAATGCCTAACTATCCAAACCACTATAACACTATTACTGAAACTTATAAAAATATCTCAGAGATAACCAACAATTATTCCTAGTCAATATCACTGTAGCACAAAATGCACACCCTCATACATTAAGTGTACAAAAAAACCCTCAATAACCAAAGAAGAAAAAACAAGTGTCTGCAATATATAATGTAAAGACTTTAACAGCCACTATGGGGTTAAGAGCTGTAGTGGCACAGCAGCTAGTATGCAGTACTGCAGGTTAATTCTGACTGCCAACTGCCAGCAGTTGGGCAATTCAAGACTCACTGGCTCAAAGTTGACTCAGCTTTCCATCCTTCCAAGGTTGGTAAAAATGAGGACCCAGATTGTTGGGGGCAAGATGCTGACTCTGTAAACAGATTAGAAAGGGCTGTAAAGTACTGTGAAGCAGTATATAAGTCTGAGTGCTATTATTATGTAGGAGAAACAGATAGAAGACTGGCAGATTTCATTAATGAGCACCAACTGGCACTGTATTGTATTGTTTTGTACTGTGCTGCATTGTATTATTGCATTTGATTCATATTCACATTGTATTTTATTATTTTTTTTGTTGTGAGATTCCTATAGATATTTGGAATCATACAGAACCTCAGCTGAATACATTACACAACATTACAAAAACTCAGTCTTCCAAACCATGGATAGACTCAACTCGTTTCAACTGCAAAACTGTTAACATTTAGATCAAGCCAAATTTTAAAATGCTAGGGAATTCCTGCAAGCTTGACATCATAAAAAAGTACCCATCAGTAGATCGAGATTAACTCCATTTGCATATTAATTAAAGTATACAAGCAAAAGCCTAGGAAGAAAGCAAACAAGGTAAAACACATCCTCTCCAGCAGCCAACACCTAAAAAAGCAGGAAACAGCACCAGATAAATAATCATGTGGAAACAATTCCCTAATCAATGAATCATCAGGAAGACATCCCACCAAGATGGCAAGACAAAGTAAGCCACTATATAGTATACAAACAGCCAGTAAGCTGTTCAGTTCCTTACACTGATGTTACTTACATAGGTAATGAATCAAGCTCACTGGTAGGTTTTTTTTGAGTTATTCTTTCTTGATTAAATTCATCTTAACAGATTTTTGTTGTGAAGAAAAACTGAGAACACTCTCATATGGGTTACCTTGAACTTACAGAGATAAGATGGACTATAAATACAAAAATTACATAGTACTTAGATGCACACTATTTTGAACAATAGTGGTGATTTCTGATTCCAACTGTTGAAGTCAATCACAGACTGCAATGCCAGAAACGTGAAAAGTTGCCTTCTTAATGCAACTAACTTTATGATAGGTAGTGCTTTTCTAGAATAACAAAAGAGGAGGAGATGCATTTCTTGCTCTGGATTGTTTTCCTTAGTTTGAAACTTGTCTAAGTGTAAATATAAAATTATGATAATTATTATAATATTTCTCAATAAATTAATCAGCATGCTTTTAAGATAATAGATAAAGCAAATAATATTTGTTAGATTTATATCCTACCTTTTGATCACAAATTTAAAGTAGCATACACAATGCTCCCTCTTCCTTGTTTTCTATAGTATCAATTATACACACACACATACACACGCATACACACATAGACAGACACTCACTTGAAAGCAGGAAAATGCTATATGCATACCTATACGTATACATATAAATACACACACACACACACACACACACACAAATTAATTTGGGTTTCACCAGTACTGTCTAACACTAACACCTTTATGACACCATCACTCTGGCTCAATTATTCAGCTGATAACTCTCTGCATAGTGGTTGATATTTATAGGAACTCATTCTAATACAAAGGTAAGTCATTGAAGTAAAAAAAGGTGCAAGTTTGGAACAATATGTTCTAGACAAACACAAATGAAGAACTCTGGTTACAAATGCAAGGAAGTCTGGAACTTTAAGAACTGAACTGCAAGGAGATCTGAAATCTGCAATTTAAAGTAGCCTTAACAATATTTTTATAACCAGATGGTTAAAAGCAAAGGAGTTAATTTCTAATAGTTTATTTACTCATTTTAACTGCCTCTATTATTTTTACAAATAATTCAAGGTTGGCAAATATATCCAATATTCCTTCTTCCTCCGAGTCTTCCACAACAACCTGTGAAGTGGGTTGGGCTGAGACAGAGTGACTGGCCCAAAGTCACCCAGCTGGTTTTCATGCCTAAAATCTGCCTAAAGACTCAGTCTCCCGGTTTCTACCTTAAACACTAGACCACTGGACTCTCATACTTTAAAGCAATCTTGAATAAAACAAGACATTTGGGGTTCAAAGAATTCTAATATTTTAATAATGTGGCCTAAAATCCTCCATTTCATTCTGAGCATAGGTGCTAACATGTTGGACAAAAAGCAGAGAAATCAGGGTTCTAGTCCACTGTCAGTAGCAGAAGCTGATTTGGTTACTTTTGCTCATTCTCTTAGTCGAACCTACCTCACAGAGCTTGCTTTAGCGAAAAAGAGGAGTGAGTGGCTGTGTACTTTGCCCTGAATGAAAGCAGTAGGGGCTACTAAGAATACAACATTACATATTGCATACTAGTTCTATACCCATGCTTCACTATGAAACTATGTGATTGCGCTTAGTTTTTGAGAGGAAAATAAGGGGGGGGGGAAATTGTGCCTCTGCCTACCAGCATCCATTGGTATTCATCTGGCTAGCATCCTGTCAGTGAATAAGAGTTGAGGGCTGTTTGGAAACTGAAACAGTGTTTGCTGTATGAGCAAGAATGAGACAGCAAGGAGCCTGGGCGTGGCTTAGCTCAACTGTTCTGTACTAAAGCTGGTTGCTGCTGTGAAACTAAAACTGAAACTGAAACTCCTCTCCTCTGCTTGTGTTTTGCATTTGGGACCTATTTCTTTTCAGGTGGGGAGGGGAGTAGAACTCCTTAGCATCAAAGCGTGTTAATAATAATATATGAAATATTAATGCTCTGATGGTCGTTTTGAAAAATCCTTTCTTAGTGAGCACCTAGAAGCCAAGAAGAACATTTGTGCCAAATTTAAAGTTTGTAGGCTTTACAGTTCTGGAGAATTTGTGATGATGCGTGAGTGGAATTTCGCTTTTATATATATAGATTCTTCTAATAAGGTATTGCCATTTAAAGAATTTAAAACAATAGATAATAGTAAATGCTCCTTTAAATAGCTAGGAGCTATTTAAAATGCAGTATTACATTCCACATATTCTTCTAACGGCATTGACATATAAGAATTTAAAATAATGGATGCTGTAAAATCCCCTTCAAGTTGAGCTTAACTTCATGGAAACATCAATTGAACAAAAACATTCTACAGACAGAAGGGCTCCAGCTGAATTTTTCTGCTAGTTGTACAGAAAAACTTTGTTCTAATCTTCCCACTCCCTGCAGATCGCTGTGTGGAAAAAAGTACCATAAAAGAAAAAAACTGTCAAATACAGATAGCCCTTGACTTACAACCACAATTAGGACCAGAATTTTGGCTACAAAACAATAAAATCATATACAGAGATGACACATGTCCGCATCAGTTAATGACTACAATATCAGCAATCCCTGTTGCCTTTGTTAAGTGAAGGACCAACTTCAATCCAAGCCATTCTGGGCTTGGTCCCTCCCAGCCTAAGCCTCAGCAAAATAAGGGACTGACTCTTAACTACCCCCTCAATCTCCCTCCATGTCATTGCTGCCCTTTTTGCTGTCCTGTACCATACCTTATGGGGCAGCAAGCAACACCAGAACCACATGTCCCAATCATCCTGATCACCCTGCATTCTACGATCTTTAAGGTTGAGTCTTGTTTCATGTGGTGAAAAGGCGCCTTCAGTTTTTTCTTTGTTTCACAGTGCAAAGCCAGCCCTGCCCAGGAGCTCTTTGCAAAGAGGTATTTTGGCACACTGTGGCTCAAGGGTTGCTTTTGGCTCCCCCCCCCTCCCCCATTTTTCACAGTGGGAAGACAGTCCCAGACCTGCCCAGGAGCTCTTTGCAAAAGAGCATTTATCCTAGGGCCCACTTTCAGCCTTTTTTATTTTCTTTTACTTTTTCAGGATTCCTCCTCCTTATAGCCTACCTATACCTGACAGAAAGATTTAATCCAGTGTTCTATTTTAAGAAGTGACCAACTAGATGTACCCAGGAAGCTTACAATCAGACTTCTTTGTTGCCATCAACTTACATTGCACTGATGGGTTTCTATAGTCTGCAGATGATCCCCAAAGCAGGTTAGAATGAGCTGCAACAGATACAGAGAAATGCTCTAGGAGGCTAGAAATACTCAAGGGAAGGGACTGGAATTGACCTGCTATTGTTATGTTGTACAGGCATGGTCTATAAGAATTGGTTAATACTTGAACTTATTGGAAGATTCCTATCTCATGAACCCTTTGGTAAGACACATTTAAAAGGTCATTGAATATTTACATTTTCAATTTGTCAAGGCAGAGTTAAAAAAAAAGACAATAAAGTTCAGTATAAATCTGCACAATGTTTGTTCATAACTGATTCAAGGGGGATATTGTAACTTTCTGAGAAATACTTTCCCACTTACTGTTTACTGCACATGACAGCTGAACACAAAAGAAAATAAAGACTTGACAGTCATAATGATCATACATTTCTAGAAAGGAGGTGGAGCAAGATTTTTTGTTTTGTTGTTGTTGTTGTTGTTATTGTTGTCTGAGGGGGGAAATAAAGGGAAGGGAAGCTCTGAGTCCTCCCTGTATTGTGTACTTCATATTGCAGATTCAAGCATTATGAAGAAGTATAATGACAAGAAATTTCTAAAGACACCCTTTTCTGAATGCACAGGCAGTAAAATGAATAGGCCTGTGAAAAGTAGTTGAGCACTGCAAATTGGCTTCTTAGAATTAGACAAGTACATCTTTTATTTTTTTCCTCCACAAAAGATTTTTTTCTGCAACTGCAGCAAGTTCCTCTCCAAGGGGGAAAAAATATTTCTATGGGTGGTACAGTTTACTATCAGAAAGAAGTATAATCATTATCATTTTCCTTCCCTCAACATAATTTACACTGGTTTTGCAAAGTATCATCTGGTCGCCAACCAGTGGGCCACTGCCCACTAGTGGTCCACAAGAAAATGTTGGTGGTCCACATAGAAATGTCACCCCCAGAACACCCTCCAAAGCAATTAATCCAGGCTGCGGGGGAACACAAGGCTGCGCAGCCCACATGGCCCACGAGAGTCCTCCCCTCCCCACCCACTCACTCCTTACCTGGCAAACTTGCCTGCTAAGTTGCTATTTTTCCTTTTATTTTTTCCCCGACCATCAGCTGGTTCTGCTGTGCCAGGAGATTTGGATTAGCTAGAAAGCAGGAAATCATTGGATTTCTTGCTTTCTGACTAATCTTTAGATCTTCAGCTCTGCTTTTAAGCAGAGCCGAACCTTTTTAGGACTGAAGCTTCTATTATTCAGTGTAGGTAGCCGATGGCAGAAAGATAGATCTCTGAATGAATCTGTGATTCTGTGAGCAACTCAATCTGCCTGCCTGCTTTGCCAGTTTTTGGGTAAAAGTTGCTCTGTTTTTAAAGTTTCAAAGTTGCTCTGTTTAAAAAAAATTCAATATTTCCTTAAATATTTATATAATTACATACAAGCCATGCCCAGCCAGTTACATGACCACAGCGCCAATCCCACAAATTAGGCCATACCCAAGAACTGGTTAAGAAATTTGAATCCCACCCCTGTCCCTGAGTGTGTGTGTGTGTGTGTGTGTGTGTGTGTGTGTGTGTGTGTGTGTGTGAGAGAGAGAGAGAGAGAGAGAGAGAGAGAGAGAGAGAGAGAGAAGAAGAAGAAGAAGGAGAAGGAGAAGGAGGAGAAGGAGAAAGAGAAGGAGATGGAGAAGGAGAAGGAGAAGGAGAAGGAGAAGGAGAAGGAGAAGGAGAAGGAGAAGGAGGGAGAGGTTAGATCAGATCTCTCTCTCTCTTTCCTACTAATGTCAGCAAGCCACCATCATATTAGTGGTTCCCAGGATTTAAAATTATGAGTTTGGTGGTCCCTGAGGTCCAAAAGGTTGGCGACCCCTGATCTGGAGGTTAAAGCACTAAGTATATTTTGCCACTTCAGATTTTATAGAAAATATTACAAATCAAACCATATAAGGAGGCAAAAATCATCATACTGGGGCATTTTTGGATAAGAAAAGCAATCAGAAATTTGATTGAAGATAACAGGCTTCACTCTGAAATGAACATCTGAAACAAAAGGCTAAATTCATTCCAGTACCTAACTTAATTGAATCAGCTTATTAAAACAATGAACACTGACCAATTATAACAACATCTGGATTCTAGGAAGTTTTTTTTTGGTAGCACAGCAAAACTCCAGAGTAACAAAAGATCTTTGAAATAATACATACCAGTTACATATGTTCCTAATACCTAGCAGTTCTTAAGTGTAGAAGCACTCAAACATGCATAGCCCTTTGAGCTTTAAAAGGCTTCACTCATTCATTTTGATAATATATTTGTCAAATTATTATCCCTATTTTATGAAAAATTAGTCAAACTGAGATCAATGGATCTGAAGCCATCCACTTTTGTAGTGATAAGTGATCATAATGAGTATAAAAATATCCATCCAGACAATATTTCAGGGTCCACTTTCCTTTTAACATCAAATAAAAGTTAAGAATACCAGGACAGGAAAGATTTTATTTTTTTATGGGTTTTATGGTTAGCCTAGTGGAAAAGAGTACATATCAAGGACGGAGTTAGGCAAGAGGAGGTGCTCTGATGGCTACAAATATATTTATTCATATTTTTCATTCTACATGTTCGATATTAAAAGTAACCAGTTGAGGATGTATGCATGGATAAATCTCCAGTTAGACTGGAGGGAGTGGTCAAGAGGGGCCTAACTTTAAACTTATTGCACTGCAGTAACAGCGCAGGGCAGACTACCCACAGAACACTTGAAGCCTCATCTTGTCATTCCCAAGGTTAGGGTTAGTTAGTCTGGTGAAATCAGGGTGGATAACAATCAATGGTTTTTAAATAAAAAAATTTAAAAAACAGATTTTTTATTTAAATCAGACTTTTTTATTTTTATCAGATTTATTTTAATAAAATGCTTTTGGAGTAAAAATCTATTTAAAGATAGTTTTTCATTTAAGATATATTAATAATTTAGTTTATTCAGCATGAAATGGAGCTTAGTTATGTAGCATGAAGCTATATATTCTGCAATCGTCACATTTTTGGTAAACTCATTCAATAAATCCAGGCTCTGCAAACTAAATAGGAAACCCTCATTTTGTTTGCAAATTATAATATTAAATGTTCTAACTGCCAGCAAGAATGAGTCCTTACATTTAAAGAGCACCTGTCATTTCAGATCCATCATGGCAACGCCTGTTAGCAGGCATCCACTCACCTGCTGCCTGCCATATCCACCTTGTGTTACTGCTGCATCACCAGTCATCCCATTAAAGTGAATGGGACTGTCAGTGAGTCAACAGCGGATCAGAGGAGGAGCCATGTGGGACAGAGATGACAGCTGCTCTTTAAAAATTATGATTTAAATCAAATTGATTTAAATCAAGCCTTTTTACTAGTAATTTAAATCAAATCCAACCAGGGTTAAATTCTTGTAATATAGCTGACTAGCGATAAACTATTGTTAAGACTTTTCATGAGTGGCTCTCCATCTGATGTAGTGCTCAGTTACAATACAACAAAGCAGCATTATTTTGAGAACTTGCTTATTATCAAGTATACACACACAAACATACACACACATTAAAACCCCTTTGAGTATAAAAGAACACTTTGGGAATTAGGTTGAAATCTGCTAAAAGGAAAAGGGATAGGAACTACAATAAACGTCTATATAGATTCATTTCTGAGCACCAGACACATTGAATATAAACCTCTGAACTGTATTCTAGAAATACATTATGACACCACCCACTACCAAGAGGACCAAAATACTAACATATGTCAGTCTTTTGTCAACAAGTCATCGCTGTCATTTAAGTTTAAAAATAAAGAGACTACCAGTGACCAGCAATTCTGCCTCCTAGATGAAATTGTGAACAAGAATAGCTTCTCTTCTCCTGTTAATATAAGAAATATTTTTTTAGTCCTTCCAATTTAGCACTTTTCTGTGCAAAAAAATAAGTATTATGAAATATTAAGATGATTGTTTTGACAAGGATAAACTTCAGACTAAACTATTATCTAGGTGAACAAGAGTATATTTCATTGTATGAAATCAATAAAATACAAAGGCTGATGGCTTAAATTATTAGCTCACATTCATAAAATTAGAACTAAGCCAGGGGTGTCAAACTCAAGGCCTGGGGGCCAGTTCTCGACCATGGGGTGCTTAGATCGGGTCCGCGGGTCCGTCCTGGAAACAGCGAAGGACTGGCCTGCGGTGTCTTTGCCAGCGAAAATGGTGCTGGGGAGGGCTGCCCACCCAAGCTCTGTTTTTGCTAGTAGAAGGTTGCAGGAGACCGTCACAGCCAAAAGGGCTTGGGCCACCACAGGCGCCCCTGACATGAATGATGTTGAGCTGGCCATGCCCATCCTGGCCACAACCACCCTGAGGTCAAACACAACCCTGATGCGGCCCTCAATGAAATCAAGTTTGACACCCCTGAACTAGTGGTGGTCTTCAAAAACTTTTACTACCGGTTCTGTGGGGTGTGGCTTAGTGGGCATGGTCATGTGACTGGGTGGTCATGGCTTATTTTGCACCCATTTTTGGGAGCTTCCTAGCCTCAGAGTAGCCTCGGGGGGGGGGCATTTTTGCTCCCCTAAAGCTCCTCTGGGNGCTTCCTAGCCTCAGAGTAGCCTCGGGGGGGGCATTTTTGCTCCCCTAAAGCTCCTCTGGGGCTCTGGAAGGCAAAAAATGGAGGAGGGGCTGAGCTCATCCCTCCATTTTTTGCCTTCCTGTGCCTCAGCAAGGAGAATCCCAGCACAGCTGATCTTATCTACAGCTGATTATCAGGAGGGGAAAAAAAAGAAATATATACCTTAGGCAAATGTCAGGCAGGCGGGCGGGGTGAGCGAGCATCAGGCAGGAGGGCGACCAGGTGGGGGCGTGGCCAGCCAAAACTGACTACCGGTTCGGCGACCCACGCTAAATTCTTGCTACCGGTTCACCTGATCCATTGCAAACCGGCTGAATACCACCACTGCCCTGAACAAAGCTATCCAAGAATAATCACAAGGCACAAAGTTAATAACATAGACATCAACCTTTTATGCATGGTAACTGTCTATCATATTAGATAGTATTAACCTCAATGTTTCAAAATATTTCCTCTTTTCAATTTTTATTTTCAATGAATTTCCACCAGAATTTTTTTTAAAACATCTGAAAAATAATACAATAAGAAAGCAAAGCCTAATATTACAAAGTAAGTATTTTTATCTTACCCCTAAAGTCTTTCACTAGAAAACTACAGATTTCTTTCTCATATAAACATACTTGCTGAGTCACTGTACTCTTTAAAATGGAACATATTGTATTTGAATTTATCAAACGTTTTTTTAATCTGCCCATTTCAGATCAGTTTTCAGGAGGGTTAAAAGCATTAAGAGTTTAACACTGTATCCATAGCTAAATTTTGCAATGTGAAGTGTGGGTAAATTCCACTGCACTTCATTCAGCGCTACAAATTCTAGTCTCAAGGCTGCAGCATTTCATGTTCTCTGAATAGACTTGAGAATGACAGGGAAGTTGTCTATTTTAGGACTTAACAGATTTTTGTACTATTGCAAACCAAAGGACTGCCAAACTATCTCCTTTTCCAGTATGATGCTATTTTGGCCGCAAATTTACCAATTGTTTAACAATGAAAGGTTAAAATCATAAATCAACAAGCCTCTTCCAGGCTCCATCGAAGTTGGAAGTTAAAATAGCTCTCCCCAGTGACTACCCACTTCACCTCAGATGAATCCATCCAGATAAACAAAAAGATCTCCCCTCATCCCCCCAAGCAGCTTCAGTGCAGTAAATTGATTCTTCAAATAAGCCTGCACCAAGTAATTTGATTGTGAAAAGGCAACCATTAAGAAATGAAGAGAAATGAGGTGGCATATATTCACATACACACTTCTGTTCGACTCTTCCTCCAGGGGAAGAGAAACTACATACAGTATTTGTTTCTTACTCAATACATTAATTCTGGAGATATGCTAAATGAGAATTAGCATTAATGAAGTTTGGTGGCTAAGCCAGATCTGAAAGAAAGATAGTTGAGGTTCACAAATGTACTCAGCTACGAATCAGGAGCTAGATTTCTCAACTATATTTTGAAGATTTATGGTAGCAAAATGACCCCTCCCTTTTTTTTACTTTTAGCTTTGATCTTCTACATTTTTAAATCTACATTTCTATCTGGAACACAGAATCTTCCAAATTTTTAATTTGCATTTCTCCATAGTATTCCAAAGGTTTCCTTTGAGCAGTGTACATAGTACTTTGCTTCTGAATAAAATCAGACAAACTGTCTTTTCCCTGTTTAATCATAAACAGAAGAATGGCCAATGTGTGACAGTGCCCTATCTTGCTCAATGTGCATTGATTCCAGGCCATCTGTCAGAAATTGTAGGCAGGACATTCTATCTTTCTTGCAGCATGAACAAAGTGGTACCAGCCACCTCATTGCAAGTGGTGGGGAAAGAAGAAAGGAAGAAGCTGTTGCTTTTCTTGTTTGTGCATTTTACTTTGGCAGCAAGTAAAACGCCCTGTGCTTGCCAACCTCATTATCATTGTAAATCATTCCAATTATGAGACGGAAAATGGGCAAGGGGAGGGAACAGGACAAGAAAGGGCAAGTATTAAAACAGTGCTGCACAGATCAATTGCACTTAAAGGCAACATGAGATGAGAAATCTAAATAACCATACCTTCTGGAAAACTAGGTACTTTTCCAGTAACTGTCATTTCTTTACTGAAGGACAGAATATCATTCCTCAATCTGAGTCCTTCTGCATAAAGCACAAACTATTCTGCTTAAGAGTAATTCTGTACTACTGTCATTTCAAATCAAAACTTGCACAGCATTACAAACAATGCAGTACACTGGGTCATAATTTGACTTCACTGATTAACAAGCAGTTTAAAACACAGATGCAAGCTAACTGCTTCTTCCCATAAGAGGCAAAGAGATATTCTTACAGGAATCACAGCAAGAATTGTATGTTGTTTCATATTGTTATGAAGCAAGAATGTCTTTGACAACTTTTGTATTCTAAACATTTCTGAATAGTATTTAGAACTCGGTTCATATGTCTTTGTCCCAGGTAAACCAAACTCACAAGGACTATTGCACAAAAACCCATTCCTTTGATTTAGACTTTTGAAACATAAAGCTTATCTTAAATATAGAATATTGCATCTAAATAAATAGAATGCCAGGTAGCATCTTATTTTCAACTTGATTTTCTTAGATGAAAGTATGTCTGCTTAAAATGGAGATTATATGCAGGTGCTGAAACAATGCATGACTGTCTGGGAGAAGGGAGAAGTATACTGCAAAAATATCAAGTTACATGCATCAGCTTCCTATAATTCTGAAGCAAAACTTTGAAGGATTGGTTTTGAAGTATGGTGGATTGTAATTTATTTATATATTTACATATGCTATTTATATAGCTGCCCTTATCACAAGAAGTGACTGGGCATTGTATAACAAAGATATAAAACAGTAAAATGCATTCAATAAATCATTATTATAAAAATTTAAAAACATATGGCGCATAAGAGATCAGATTAACAAAAGAGTCACTTCTGAATGTCACCACTCCCCTAAGACCCAGGGACCTGATGACAAAGTCATGTCTTGAGGGACTTCTGGAAACTAAATAGGCGGAGAATAAGGAGGATGCCATGACTTCTTCCCATCAAGTGTGATTTCCTAACAGACAGGACCCACAGCATGCCCATTATTGTTGTTGTTATTTTAATTGTTATGTTAATGTTAACATAATTGTGATTATCCCATAGTAATAAAAACATTTAATTGGAAGCCCCTACTTCAAATGTTACTCAGAAACTCACTGAGCTACCTAAGACACCCTACCATCAGTCTCAATTCCATTCTCTTATTTTATAGAAATAATAACTGACACATGCCAAAAGTTTAGTAACTATGATTGCTAAAATGTATGCTGTAAAATATTTTTAAAAAACCTGAACTAAACATCCCAATTCTTTTTCAAAATGATTCAATTGCTTCTGTTTCTGCTTATAAAACAGTCACATTTTTCCCATTGCTAATTATTTAAATTATCTGCAAACCAGGATGGGGGTAACATGTTGACCATTCCTGAACTACAGTAAACCAAAGCTCACTTATCCTGCCAAGGCCACATAGGTAGATTTTAAGATTGCAGGCCTGCTTAAGGACACAGGTCAATTACAGCATAATCTGCTGCAAAACCTACTGACTTTTTTCCCTGTCACTCCACCCTACCACAATCTATACAACAGAAACAGCTGCTCCAGATAAAGCAATAAAGTTGTCTTTCATATAACACTAGAGAGCTGTGAAAATGTCACTGTACACTTAAGCGCTGTTACAACTACACTGATACAATGCCTGTCGGTCTGAGTACACACAAGAAAAGAGAAGCAGAAACCATTTCAAAGTGGCAAGTCAAAAAACCAGAATAAATTGTAGTTGAACAAATTAGGTAATCATAGGAACCGCTTCTGTGTAGGCAGCACAGATCTATCATACAATCATTAAGGCCTGGTCCCACTGCACTTACGGATGCAAAGAGGATGTAAAACATTAAAAAAGGTTTGCCATCCGTTGGAAAACGCTATGCATCCGTTGTGTACTCATTGCATACGTGTTTCATACGCTCTGTCGAGGATCCGTCCACTGCAATTTCATCCGCTCAAGAAGTTTTGAGCTGCACAAAACTTTGTGAACGGATGAACTTTCCGCCGTGTACAATGTAAACTCGTGACATACGAGCAACAAACGTTCTATGTCCGTTTATCATCCGTTAAACGTCCGCTGTATCCTCTCTGCATCCTCTGGGCATCCTCGCAACTCACATCCGCTGCAGCTGAAAATGGAAAGAGGGAGGAAAGAAAAGGTACACGGAACGTCTATACATCGTTAGTTGCACAGAAATAGAAAGGATGCGCAGTGAACGGTTTGCATCCAATATACATCCGCACGGCATCCCCTTTCTTTCCTTTAGGCGTACGTGATGCGTCCACTTCGCAATTATCCCCTGGAACCCCTTTGGAGGTGTCATCCGCTTCCATCCGCTTTCATCCACTAGGCTTCCTATGAACATCTGTCTAACATCCCCGCTACATACTACCCACATTCGTTCTTTTCCATTCTTTTCCGTTCTGTTTATGCAAATTTTCGCCACTTTTTGGAGCGGATGACAATGGATGGAACCACCCCCGAAATTTTGCTCGTCCGCTGTGTCCTTTATGCATACGTTTTGCGTCCGTCGGCCAGTGGGACCAGGCCTTTACCTTTCAGTTTCTAGAAAAGGGACAGAATATGATTCTTCCTGTGGATTTTAAGTAAGATATTTGTTTTATTTATGTATAACAGAATTTACAGTGTATCAGTATATTATCTAACTATGCAGTTAGGGAATTCAGGATTGGTAAGATGTTACGCCCATGTCACACCACCCAACGGATAGAAAAAGGACACAGCGGACGAGCAAAATGTTCCATCCGTTGTTATCCGCTCTCAAAAGGGGCAAAAATTTGCATAACCGGAGCGAATAACACGGATGCGGGGAGGACGCAGGGCGATGGAAAGGGTGCGGAACGGAAGCCTAGCGGTGGAAGCGGATGGGAGTGGATGGCACATCGCAGGTTTCCGGGGGTCTCAGCAAAGGCAGACACGGAAACGGAAAGGAGCGATGCAGAGGGGAAGCTAGCGAATGAAGCGGATGCACAGCGCGATGCACAGCGGATGCCTGGGCAGTTAATTGCGCATGCGGGAGGAAATGCATTGAGTCAGCCCTGCGGATATAATGGAACAGCTCAGAAGCAGGTTGCCATTCAGAGGAAAGACCTGCTGCCGGACGGATTGGCTGCCTTGCCTGCCCTGCCTACATATTCTGCCTGCAAGCCTTGCTGCCAGCCATTGCAAGAGGAAAGGGCTACTATCCCGCCCCTGGCCCTCATCATGGGTTCTGCTGGGGCTTCTGCAGCACGGGCTCACACTTCTGGGCTGGGGCTTCTGCTAGCTTTGCTTCTGGAGGAGCTGATGACAAGCACTCCCAGCACAGCCACCCCCACCCCCCACCCTTCACCCTGAGACTGGCGACCAAGAGGAGTGCCAGAGACTCATTTTGTCTTATAGCTTGTTGTTAATAAAGTCTAGTTTTGATTCAACACATTGCTTCATTTCTTTTTTTTAATAAAGTCTTGCTTGGAAACTTTTAGAAATGGTTTAAGCCTTGCATGCTTGTGGGATGGGTTAAGATAGCTGTGGGATGGCAGAGATACCTGTGGGATGGGTAATAGCTGTGGGATGGGTAGGATAGCATGGGATCGATAAACCTCCAGTGCAAGCATAGTGGGACTGTATGGTCCACCCTCCCAGGTCCACACCTATGGCCCTTTATTATCAATAACGATATAAGCCATCATCCACACATGTCAACATAAACACAACTCTTTATTAAACCACCTGTTCATTGTAGGCCAACAAACATACATGGCCCAATCTCATCCGTGTGATGAGACAGGCTGAAGCGAAGCATCCATTAAGCATTTTACCATCCTGTCTTGCCACTCCACTGCTCCAGCTGGGGAGTGCACCAGTGTTTCAGGAGGGTTGCGCTGCTTCTTCGCTCTCACGTGGGGCTCTGTTGGGGCCTTACACACCTCAGTATCGATCAGCGCTTTTGCCCTTGCCTCCATTCCCCGCTCCATGTCCCATTGCCTAGTTGACAGTCCACAAGCCTGTCTGCAGACTGAGGTGCCGGGTGCGCATGAGATTGTGGCGGATGCAGCAGCTTCCAGATCCTCCTCATGGTCTCTGGACTATGCTCGCATGTTGGTGGAAAGTACCTGGAACCTGTTGGCCAGGATGCAAAGGCGTTCTCCACCACCCGTCTTGCCCTGACAGCCTGTAGTTGAAGATCCTCTCTTCAAGGGTGAGGTATTTGGAGTAGGGCTTCATGAGGTAGGTTCTGAGGGAGAAAGGCGTCATCCCCCACGATGAAGTGGGCACATCTTGCTGTCATTGGGCAGCGGGTCTGGATCTGGGAAGCCCCATGAGGTTGCTTCCAGCCCCTCCTTGAGGTGACTGGCGTTGTATACCTGGCATCTGAAGATGAGCCGTTGCCTGAAGCATCGATGTACATGAACTTGTAGTCCAGCATCGACCATGGCGAAGAGGATGATGCTAAGAAGCCCTTGTAGTTGTGATAAGTGGACCCCGACTGACTGGAGCTTTGCAGGCCACGTGCTGTGCATCTATGGCTCCAACGGTGTGGGGAAAGTTCTACTTCTGATACCACTCTTCTGCAACTTTCTTCCATCCTTCTTCAGTGGAAGGGGCACATTGGAGCAGCTCCTCCTTGTATTCTTCATGATGATGGCCTGCACCACTTCTCTGACAACAAAGCTGATGGTGTTGGTGGCACCCTCAGCCGTACTCGCATGCTCCTGTAGGTGGTCCCTGAGGCCAGGTGGCACAGAGTGATGCCACTTGAGCCCAGGTTCCAGGCTGGGGCCGGAAGTTGGTGTTTGTCTTGGTCAACCTGGGTGTCAGGTGCTGCACAACTTCGTCAAACATGGCTGGAGGCATCCTCATGAAGTTCTGGAAACGCCCGAGGTTCTTCGCTCCTGAGCTCCACCATCAGCTTGTTGTACAGTCCGTCCTCTGCTCTTTCTGGCGAACCATCTTTGGACCCAGACCTTTTTTGGGTGCCTCCTTTTCTTCCCGTGTAGAGTTCACAGAGCCTGTAGATGGTTTTGCACTGTTGCAGAAGGATGGTGGCTTGCCGAAAGGACTTTTGTCACAATCCACGGTGGACATGACTGGATGCTGTGGAAGAGAAGAGTCAGATGAAGGCTGCAGAGGTCTGCACAGTTTGGCTGCTGTTTCTGAAAGTGAGATGCAGGCGAGTTGCTCCCCCTTTTTATGGGGCAGTGTAGGTGTCCCTTTGCATCCTCTAGGCATCCTCGTAGACATCCTTAATATCTGAGAGGTCCTCTGCGAACGTTTATCATTTTAAAACGCTTTGTTTCTGCTTGGCATCCGTTTGCTGCATCCCGTTCTGCATCCTTCCGCTTCCTCCTGCGTCTGACGATGCGAGTTGCGCGCGAAGCGCAGCGGATGCCTAGTGGATATAGCGAATGCGTAACGGATGCAGAACGGATGCGTAGTGGAGTGCAGAACAGTATGAACTGGGTACATTTTCCGAGGCAAAAGTTTTGGCAGTTCAAAACTTTTGGAGCGGATGAAACGTCCATGAACGGATGCTGGACGGATAGAGAGGCAGCCAAACGGCAGCAGTGAGTACATCATGTTTTCCCCAACGGATGGCAAGCTTTTTTGTCCGTTTTACATCCTCTTTGCATCCGTTGGTTCGGTGTGACATGGGCTTAAAGTGCATGGAATCATATTTAAGCTAATTAACTGATAAAAAATACTTATATATTTCCAAATGTAATGGAGTGAAAGTAACAGCAAATGGAATCAGTAAAACAAATACTAACACTTTTCCCTACCTGCAAAATGCACACAAACACTACTATCAGAGAAGTTCTTCCACAGCTCACAAATCAATTGCTATGTGGCTCTTTCTTAACTGCTCTTTGAAACACGGAAAGAAAGAGTTCCATCTGAATCTCTCGGACTATTCCATAAACAGGGGTATGAAACTGGCAGACTGCAGGCTGGATATGTTACATGTTGGCCACGCCCACTCCAGCTCCACAAAGGTAAAAAACATTGCGAAACTTCACGTGACACAATTGAGTTTGACACCCGTGCCCCCAACAAATAACAACATAGTTCCCTCATTTCATTTGGAGAGAGGAGGAGTGTCTATGGATCAAACAGATCAGTTCTTCCTGGAGCAGGCAATACAGATACTTACATGCCCAAGCCATAAAGAAAGCTGCTAATGAAAACTAGGTCAATGCAAGTGAAGAGGTGCTAATCCAATATAAGAAAATATATGCAGCTCAAAGTTGAATTCTATAGTCCTTGGTTTTCTTTAAGCTTACTTGTTTACATTTCATTTCCTAAGTAGCTAACATCACCAGCACTAGTGAATATGGGGTTTACTCCCACCAAAGACACCACAAGATAAAAAGAATATATCAACATCACCTTGTAACTGAGACCTGATTTGGCAAAATAATACTTATGCCCATTTTTTTTCACTGTGAAAAAGAAAGTGAAACCGCCATCATCTATTAGGCTCTATCCACCTGCTTAAAAAACTTAGTATGCTAGTCTTGATTATCTGCCCTTGGCTATGGGAATCAAGAACAAGTATGGAGTTTTGAAGCGTACATGCCACTTAATTCTCCCTCCTTGAAATAGTTCCAGAGATAATGCTGAAATATTAGAACATCAAATGTAATATCTCTTTAAAACTAATTGGCCAGAATGGACTTTTGGATTTGAAAATCACCTCAGTCAAACAACATGAAGGTTTTGTGGCACTGCTTAGGACAACAGAAAGTTATATAGAAGATACAAATAAAACAGTTTAAATAAATATATGAACTCATACTATTGGCCGGAAACTTTTCTGTCAATATATATTTAAAAAACAAACATTTGTATCATTATAGAGTAGCATGCAATAAATGGTTGAATGACGTCTCAAAGGGTTCGGAATGTTTGAACACTTCCAGAGATTTGATTTAATACACTGAATACCTTATCACCTGAGATTCTTGGGAAGCAATGGGGAGCTGAAGACAGCTCTGCTGGGAATAAAGCCAATACCTGTGGTGAAATGAAGATTCAAATGAAGGGACCAGCTTCTTGGAATTCCTTTCCAGGCAAACAGAAGACTCAGGATAGACCACATGCACCCCATACAGTAGCTCCTCACAAGGAGACTATAATAATGCAGTCTTGGATGAGTTTAGAGCTCTGGGAATCGAGGGATTCCATCTTCACTGAAGATGTGGTTCAATGCCTTTCAAAAGGACATTGGGTTCACAGACTTCATTCTTAATCCCTTTTGGAAACTGTGGATATTAAGGACCTTCAGAAAGACCAATTTCATTACACCAAGTAAGGTTCCTTCAATCTTTAGTGAAATAGGTCTTGTGCAAGTTTAAAAAAGTCTTCTTTTAGAATTAATAGCAAAATGGTGATTAGAATATTAATTTTGGAAGTTTATAAATGGATTAAGGAACCAAATGGATTTGAAAAAAGTATCTGAAATTAATTTTAAGACTCCAGTAGGTTGTTTAGAATTCTATAAAAATATTAAAATCTTGAAAGTATAAGAAACCATCCCATCTGATGCTATTAATTAGAAAACAAAAACATAAGACTGACTTGAATAACTTTCTTATTTTGAATTTACAAAAGAGACATGATAAAATTTTGAAAGAGCTTCTGAGAAGAGACAAGAATAAACAAAAAGAAATTGAGTTCTAGGACTCTTTAAAAGAGATTAAAAATCAAGATTATTAAAAGCAAAGAGAAGGAGTAGAAATTTGGTTTATTTGATCAAGGTTAAAACCTTGAATAGCTTAAACCTTGGAAGAAGAGATATTTTGCTATATTTTTGGAGAAAATAATTTAGAGTGGGTTTACTTGATTAAGGTTAAAGCACATAGGTTGGTATTACTGGTATTACTGGTATTACTGTTATTACTTAATAATTTGCTATTTCTTTGTATATCTCTTTTTCTGTATGTACTCACATATGTTTTGTTTAAATGTTTTTTTTTCTGTGCAGTTTTTATTTTAAAAAACTTTTCATATTTTTCTTATTGTTAGTTTTTTATCTTTCTATCTTTAAACTTTAATAAAAATAATTATAAAAAAGAGAAAAAACCTTAGCACAATTATGGCATATTTTAGTACTGAAAATGTACTTTTTTAAAAAATCAAATGTATTTTGTCTTGCAAAATAGAGAATGCACCTCACAAGAATTAAAAATAAATTATGAACACTTGCCTATTAAAAGGGTGACTGCAGGATAAAACATAGCATATTCAAAATAAGCAAAATTAAAGAGAACCAAATAAGGTCATCTTCTACTGATCATCTTACATAAGTTGCAGTGTCACAGCAGAATCTGCTACTCATTTCTTAAAAACAGAATAACTTATTTTTAACTCAGAAGGCAGTGCAATTGTTTCTTCTGTTCAAAATGCTAATCAACTTTGTAAGCTAAAAAAAAGTGCTTTCCTCAGCAATGCACAATTATAGAAGCTGCCTAGGGTCTTCTGAGATGCAGTAACATCATATTTACAATTCTGTGCATCATACATCAGCACAAGAAACAGATTGCCATAATTGGAAGTCCACTTGTTTTCAAACTTCATTATTTTCTGACTTCAAATATAGTTTACATTTCAAAAGGGATAAAGGAGACTTATGCTTTCATTCCAATGAAGGGATTACAAATTGGGAAGTCACTGGTATTCTCTGACCTTGTTTGCTTGTCAATATGTTACACTACCTAACCATGTAACAGCATCAGTGCCAGTGAGTGTAGGATTCACTCCATTTATTACAGTAGCTTGCCCAGCAAGTATTGATAAGGATGTGGTTTTCTCCTTGGTCGTTGCTTGACTACCATTTTCTGCTTATAGGGTTTGTCTGGTGTTAATCCTGCTGATCTGGTTGTTGGTTGATAGCAAGCATATATTTCGGCCCTTCTTAGCTTTCTTATTATCGCTTTAAAATGGTCTGTCAATGTTATCTCTATGTGCTTATTGATGGCTGATTTGTCTGAAAGATAAGTTACCAGGAATTCCCTGGCGTTTTGGATTTAGTATTTTGGTCTAAGATGCTTAGAGTTTCCGAGCTGAAACTATGGTTGAGCCTACCCATGTGAGATTAAGAGATTTTCATTTGTTTTCTGTTAGTGTTCATGGATGTGCTCTATTAGTCTTCTGTCTGCCCTACATACATAGGCTCCTACAATTCTTGCATTATATGTTGTGATGACTCTTGCTTTTTCTTCTTGGGCTACTAGGTCTTTTGATTTGCTTAAGATGTTTTAGAGGGCTTTAGTTGTGTGCTATGGTGATGTCATGTGGCTGTAATGAGTGTTGGTTATTTCTGAGATGTTTCTGATATAGTATTCATACTTGCTTTACCCATTCATACTTGCTTTGATTGTGCTATAGTGGGTTAAATGGTCAGCACTTTTTAATAAAATTACAGGGGTATCCATTTTGTTGGGAAATGATTTATATAGATAATTTGTTTCCTTTTCCTGCTATTGTGGATTGTTGCAGTCGCGTGTACTAGTTCCTATGCTGTTCTTCATGTGGAAAGTTGGAAAGCTCCTTTGGTAATGGAGCTCTGGTTGGTATGGTTTGGGTATTTTTTTACTTGACTTGCATTTCACATTTACCACCATTTCTTTCGGTGATGAGGATATCCAGGAAGATCTTCTCTTCTATTGGAATACAATATCTTCAGATATGCCACTGCACAGATGTAAGGCTGGCACGTAGGGAGAAAGAGAAGAAAATAACAGCTCACTTTGACCCAGCTTTGAAGGTCTCCTGGCAACAGAAGTGCTTTGTTAACCAGACCATGAAGGTTGTGCCTCAAGGCCACCTTTCTGAGCATTACAACTTCCATACCCCTATTACTTTTATATTATGCAGGGAATACTGTACCCAGGGATGGCTAGAGAAGACAGTCAAGGAGGCTAGAAGGTTTTTTTTAACAGTACTCAATAGATTTTTGTATAATGATTATCTTTATTTTTGACTCAATTTTCTTCAATGTACAAAATATTTAGGGTGTTGCAGCCCCTCATCATGCTTTGAGTTTTGAGATTCGTGGTTCACTTTCCTACATGCATAAAAACCAAGCAGAAGATAGCTTGATTTACACAAAATGGAATAATCCCCACTTAACTGAGCAAAGAATTTTTGTCATTGTCTTAAGTCATTGCAATTATTAAGTGGTCACCATGTGACCAGACTTGATTTATTACTTTTTTATTATGTTGAGCAGGGATTGGATGAGAAGACTTTCAAAGTTACTTCCAACTCTGTTATTCTATAATATATGTATCTCAAATGATGATGTAAAATTGGAATTCTATTAAAACAGGAATGTATTTTGTATTTTTACAACATACAATATCGGAATATTTTTAAAAAGTGAAATAGCACTTTCCTTTTTAGGAATCAGAGTTAGCTTCTTGAATATCTAAAATAATAGGCCCAGATGGACTTCCGGCAGAATTTTACAAAACATTACAAGAATCATTGAATCTTCCATTACTAGAAGTTATGAATGAAGTTATGTTAAAGAAGAGGATACCTAAATCATGGTCAGCAGAAGCTTATATTAACACTTGTTCCAAAAAGGAGGCCATCCATTACAAATCCAAGAACTATGGACTATTTCCTATCTAAACGCAGATTATAAAAATTTTGTGCTTCACATATTGGCAGAAAAACTTTAAAAATACTGAAATAATTTTATCCATCGTGATCAAAATGATTTCTGCCAAAGAGACAAATTCAAAGAAATATGAAAATAATCTTGGACACTTGGAATACTACGAGGCACTCTGAAAAAAAATGGCTCTGATATTTGTAGATGCACAGAAGGCATTTGATAATGTGAATTGGCTGTATCTATGTTATTTTACTGTTGAAACAGATGGGCTTTGCTAGAAAATTTATTCAAGCAATGAAGCTAATATATCATAAGCAAACGGCAAAGTAATGATAGAGGAAGAACGAAGAACTCAAGAACAAGGAACAACACATAGGGTGCCACTGTCACTTTGTTGTTTGTGTTAACCTTGGAAGTGCTAAATAGAAATCACTTAGAGATGAAAAGAATATAAAAGGGAATTGAAAATAATAAAAGGAAGAATTATAAGTTGCAACGCATTTGCAGTGATCTGGTTTAATCTTAGAAGACCACTAGAAACATCATCAAAATTGATAAAAAGTATACGACATATGGAAAGGTGGCTGGTTTGAAAATAAATAAAGATAAGACAAAGATTCTTGACAAAGAATATGCTATCAAGACAAAGAAGAACTGGCAACCTATTTGAAATTCAGGTCACGAATAAGTTCAAGTTTGGGGTATATACTTGGCAGCAATGATGCAGAAACTACAAAGAGAATAATAATATTCAAATTAAAACAGCAGATAGCACTAGATTTGGCGAAATGGAAAAAATTACAACGTCATTAATAGGAGAAATACAACATCAAGATGAGTATATTACCCAGAATTTTATATTTGTTTCAAACAATTCCAATTAGGCTTGGAAAGACTAATTTTGAAGATTTAAATAAAATGTGTTGTTGAAATATATTATGGCGGCAAGGTAAGGAATGAGATAAAGTTTAAAACTTGTACAAGTGCTAGAATAGAGAGGATTTTGTTGCCTTATTGCCGTTGATATTCGCAAGCTACAAATTTGATGATGTGGTTAAGGAATGGATAATATAAAATACTAGATTGTTGACATCGAGAAGCATGAGTGTTGTTTGGGTGCATGCTTTTTATGGCTATAAAGGAACTAAACACGAGGGTACTTTAGAACATTATGTTAAGGGAAGTCGTCTGTGGTTAAATTGGGCAGAGATTAAAAAGAATAATGTATTGAAAATTCTCACTCTGTCGCTATCAACTATTAGAAGCATTTTCTGTATACCTATAGTATACAAAAGGAAAACAGTTAGATATGGTGAAATATTGAATGAAAAGGGTGAACTTAAATCTATACAAAAGCTAGAGAGAACAATGTATAAAGATGAATTGGTTTCATATGCGCAAATACATTCAAGGTATGAAGAAAGATCTCCTATAACAGAGTTCTATGATAAACTGATTGATTTCGATAAGATTTTGACCAGGTACTGATGAAGGTGATTAAAAACTTGTATGATGATATTATTAAAATTATAACTAGAAGATGAACAAGTTAAAGAAACTATGAATGGCTTTGGGAAGAATTTTGATATGGGATTGATCTAGAGAAATGGCAAAAATTATGGTCTCAAAATTATAATAATGACAATGTCAACAGCATGTAAAGAAAATTTGTTTTAAGATGTTTTTACAGGTTTGAATTTTCCCCAAACAACAATAGCAAGAATGTTCAATAAATAAATCCAAAAAATGTTGAATGTCATCAGATACCTGGCTCATATTACCAATATTGGTTGGACTTGTGCGGATGCTAAAAAATACTGGACTAAAATCCACACTTGGTTGGAAAAAATGACAAAAAAAATATGAGGTTTGAACCAGAGATATTATTTCTTAGGAACTCTTACCTGAAATGTATAGAGTAAGACTTGAAATACCTGATTGTAAATGCTATTAACAGGGCTAGGATGTATTTGCTAAAAACTGGAAAAATGAGAAAACACCATCTAGGAAGAAATTATTTAAGAAATATTGGAATGTGCTGAAATGAGCAGATGATACTTGAAATTGAGAACAGGTGATAACAATTTTATAAATCTGGGATCTATTCTATTCAATGGTTAGACTTTCAATAAATATATAGTAACGAAATTGTAGACTTTTAGAAAATACTAAATATAAAAAGATGTATTCTTCCTTATTATATCTACAAAATGATTTTAGAGATTTGGATAGATAATATGCATTGTCACAAAACAAATTAAGTAAAATATGATTATTTCCTAAAGCATGAATGAATAAAAGTATCGTCAAATGATTGACTAATAATGATACCAATGTATTTAACATTGATTGAGAATATCTAAAATAATATTATACAACAATGGCAGCAGTATACAAGTATAATTTTTGAAAAGTCACTTACATTCTAAGTAAAATGGCTGCCATAATTTTGCAAATACCGGACTTTCAAAGACAGTTTGCAATGTAACAATGCCCATCGTTCAAATAAAACAGTAGCTGTCTAGCTTGGATACATGGCTTTCTGAATTGTGATCCATTAAGCTTACCTACCAGCCATTACAACCTGCATGATAGCTGTTTGTTAAATCTTGCATATGAGGAAGGATTTTATCCCAAGCTGATGGCATGGTAGTTGATTAAGCCAATGTGAATTATCATACACAGCTGATGGGATACAAATTATGTATCTGTGGTAGCCATTATGATATTAATGTCATTTTAAAATAACATGATAAAAATTATTTTCCTCATTTTTTTGCAGGGAGATATAACTGGGTCATACGCAGTGCCTTTGTTATAAGATCATAACCATTTTAAGACTTCAACTAGTCTCCATTAAAAAAAACAAAGACAAAGCCTGTTTCAATATATGATACATTATTCTAAGCTAAGCTACATATAATTAGTACATTTTCCCCACTTACTATATGAGTAAAAAAGTCGTCTTCAAGTTGAATCAACTTCGGGTTGCTGACTCTGGTGACCTGTTTTACAAATCATGAAATCACAGATATATCATTATTTACTCACCAAATTTGCAAGAGGTTACCCACTGCTTTGTTCCGAGATACTTTTTTCAATTTGCAATGTAGTGTACAGCTCTGGTATTCCCAGGTAATATTGCTCACACCCGATACTCTTTAGCTGAGGGATGTCAAACTGGGTTTCTTCATGGGCCGGATCAGCATTGTATTTCTCCGCAGGCCAGCTGGGGAGGGGTGGACAGACTGGATGGATGCCTCCTGCAGCACCCTGCCGGCCAATATGGGACTGGGGAGTGCATGCAGTCCCCCACAACCCATTTTGGCTGGCAGAGTGCTGCAGGAGGCCATCCAGGCAAAAATCAGGGTGGGGGGACCACGCACAGCCCTCTGAACCCCATTTTGGCTGACAGAGGTTTTGCTATTTCCAGGCCAGCCTCACGGATCAGATTTAAGCACCCCTCGAGCCAAATCCAGCCCAGAGACCTTGAGTTTGACACCCCTACTTTAGCTTCTTCAGATCAGACATCTAGTGGGAGCAATAAAGTCTCAACATGGATGCCAATTCAGGTAACTGTGTTGAGGTAATTCCCCATAAGGAGAATGAGTGCACACAGGGAGACATAGTGAGAGTAATGTTGAACAACACACACACAGCACACAGCTACACTGTATAGTAAAATGTAGGTTTTTACTGCCAGTAAACGGTTAAGCAAAGTCCAACAAGCAGTCCAAGTCATTCACGGTTAAAGCAGTCAGTTTTCACTCCAGGGATAATCCAAATAACAAAGTCCAGTTTCAAAAACAGTTCAGTAAAAGACTCACATCAAATCCAAGAATAACTATGATCAGCAACAGTCAATAGGATAAATGCAGGAACGGCAACACTCTCAGCAAGAACAGAACAACCCAGGTTTTTGGGTTCATCTTAGGGCCGTTTGAGGAACCACACCCAATTACAATTTTAGCATTCCCTTAAAGAGACAGTATTAAAATGTCTATCCTGGTTTATATATTTTCCAACCCAACTGTTAGGTGACTTACATTCCTAACAAACTACAAGGACAATTCCATTCTCTTTTCTTAGCAATAACAGGGAAATGGTTGCTCTTTCCCTTGTCTGGACATGTTCTTTTCAGCTCTCCAGATTTATTTTCAAGGTGATCTCCAATCCAAGTTCCTCACCAGTTTTGTCCTGCTGACCTTCCTTGAAGTCAACCAAGGATGGCTAGATGCTGCTATCTGTTGATTACTTTATTTTATACATGTTTTTTTTTAATTTAAAAACCTTCTAAAATATATGAATAGTCAACTTTGGCTCTTCTAGATAACAATAATATACTAAATACATTATCAACTTTTGCCACAAAATAGCTGTTTATGAAAGTACAGGTAGAACTGAGGTGGACCAAAGATATAGTGCTGTAATTTGAAAATGATTTTTATATCCACTCCTGGCTATAATTACTGCAGTTACAAACTTAATAATTATAATTTCAAAAAAATGCAAACGTTTTCCAACATGTTCCAGTGTGAACATAGTTTTTCGTGTTTTGAAATACTCTGTCTTCTAGGCAGAATTTTTTTTCTTAACTTCCAAACATACTTAAAAGTTTTTGCCTGCCTACTCATCACTTTAAATATAGTTGTATCTTTAAATAAAATATTTTCACACAGGTAGCTAGTAAATTTTTTTTTACAATATTAGAGGTATACAGATGCAACCAATAATGTTAAGTTTGGGTGACAGATTGAACTTGTAATAGCACTGTTGTGGAATTAATTCTTCTAAGACTCCTTGAAATCAACCTAGTCTCCTGTGTAACACTAAACGAAGTTCTTAGCCTATCAAAGCTAGCAGCTTTCAATTAACATTTTGAACTAAAAAACTGAAAATGTGAATTGATCTCTATTTCCTAATGAAGTACGTAAAACAATGTTATTTTTAGAAACACTGAAAACCATATTAACAAACTCCATGCAAGAAATAAACTCCATAAGAAACTTAGTTTACAGAAAGGAATTCATGTAATGTATAAATAAGTGTTTAATTTAGATCATATTATTCAAGTAATTGCAATGGTATGAAAGTACTTCAAATCAAGAAACTCTGAATGAATGTAATTTATATTGTAATGATAGAAGACTCTTGAAAAATTGTATTTATTTAGAAATAAATATTAATATACAGTATTTATTTCCTTCAACAGCTCAAGTTGACTTCTATTGAGTTCTCACTTCATTTTCTTGACATAACAGCATCCTGTAATGTTAAGAGGGGTTAAGAGAAAAAAAGGCTAGCCCAAAATCATCCATAAAGCTTTTTTAGCCAAGGTATTCAAGTCCTTAATCACTATATCATATTGGATCTTTCTAGCCCCTATCTTTTGCACATCACACCAGAATTGGAACAGATTAAGCTAAAGAAAAGAATCCACTGAACTATTAAAAACACCAGCCAGTTCTATATTTTTTACAATGCAACTGTTGAGAGACAAAAATAAAATTGTATCAATCAAAAGAATAGTTACTGATTCTTCTGCATTAAAAGAGCCATTTTGCCACAATATCCATTGTCTTAAATCTTTTTGGACTAAAATGCAACAAAGTAGTTCAAAGTTGACTATTTATACAAGACGGGTAGAGGAAGCAATTTAGACATTCTTTGTGTCGATTTATTTTTACACTGTGACAAAGTACTTAATAATGTTGATGTGCATGAGCTGACCTTTAGCTTGCAGTAAATATCATCTCATCTAACATTGTTAATTTGTCTTATATGTCACAGAGTACGTAAGCCCTTAATACTGTTATCATTTTTTATTTTAGCATTCAATAGACTTTTTCATTCAAATAGATATATTTCTCAGAACAAAAAAGAGAGTTTAGATAAAACAAAACAGACAATCTGTTAATTTATGCAACATGCCATAAAAGCCATTATGTACAAGCCATAAAAGATTTCTGATGTCCATTTATACTTAGTAACATAGTAACATTTAAGTGTTCTCTTTGTTTGTGGGAGTTTACTCATGTAATGATTAACATAGTATGCCTGAATTTGGCTGGTATTTTAAAGGAATGAAGAGATGTTGCCATCTACATAAAATAACATTACCTTGCTTTTCTTTTGCCTTAGAACATGCAAGGGGAGTGGGGTGTCTATCTTGTGATTATGACTGCACTTTTAAAAAGGAAATCCTAATCTCTTATTTCCTACATTATCTTGGTGTCTCGTTTAAAAAATATCTTCTTCTTAAAGAATTCACATAGTTTAAAACTTGTAGCTGTCACAGTTACATAGTTTTCTTTCAGTCTTAGTAGTTTCAAGTTGAGAAGAGCACTTCCTGTTTGCGTCCTGTTTCAAACATTGCAGTTTTTCTGCCTTGGAGGAATACACAATGAAGTATTTACAAAAGATCAAGATCTCCCTTAAGTAATATAATAACCTGCCTCCTAAATCATGGGTGCTCCATCACTGCAGGTTTTTAAACAAAAGTTGGACAGTCATTTATCTGGGATGGCCTGAGCATTTGGTCCCTGGGCAGTGTTTGAACTAGATCTCCACAAGATCCTTTCTATTCCTATGATTCTATAAAGATTCCCACAATGAATCAATTCAGCTAATTACTATGTCCCATCATACAATGATGGGATTAGCTTTGGATCAGAAAGCAAGCTTTTTACTATATTTCTATATTTTGAAACTCTCAGACATACTTTTAGAAGATACCAACTGCTTAATCTAATAAAATTAGATGACTTTTAGCTATTTTACTGAAAGTATCTGGTATAACTACGTTTAGAGATAATATGTAGATGCAAAGTACTGCAAAACAAAGGAAATCCTTGTTCTGAGAAAAACAATAAATAATTCAAAGTGATTTTTAAAAATAATATAACAGAAAGAGCTTTAAGAATTTCTTAAAAATGAGTGTAAGGTGAGAATCTTATTAATAGAATTCACCAGGCTACTATTTTCTTAATTTATATCATATTAACTTATTTATTTTTTTAAAGCCACACTATTATTTTGCTGTAACTCAATACTGGTATAAAGACAAAACTGGCCCTAAACTCATCAGACTTTACATTTTATTAATGTACAAGGGAGAAATGTCTCAGTATTAAATGTTTTTTTAAATGAAGACTAATTGAAGGAAAACTTGTCTCACACTTTTACAAGATGAAAAATAGAGGTAGTTTGCTGTAACTTATAAAAGCAAAAATGAAGCAAATATCTGCCCAAGGGAGAAAAGCAAATTATTCATTGCCTAATGTAACATTATCTCAACCTATATCAAAAAGCTAAGTGTATTCAGACATCATTATTAATTGGAATATGAGGCTTTTAACATCTCATTAGATGATTACAATCACTTCTATACAGTCATAATGAAAATAATACAAACAGGTCCATGTAATCACCAGGAGTTCAACTCAACTTTTATTTGAGTTATCCAATTTTATCTAACATTATCTAACATGGATCCAACAATCAATATAGTATTAGAAAAAAGTGATCTAACAAATCAATGTACCAATTGATAAAGCACAGAAAGAACATGTATAAAGTGAGAGGAAGAAAGGGAGCAAGTCCTAGTTTTATTTGTACAAAGACATGCCACATTCAGGAATGACATTATTGGAAGAGAGCCATCTTAGTCTAAGAGTCTGGAAAAAATACTGCCAGAATCCATTAGATTCAAGTATGACATAAATAGCAATAGCAACAGCACTTAGACTTATATATCACTTCACAGTGCTTTACAGCCCTAAGCAGTTTACAGAGTCAAAGTCAGATTCTACCCCACACAATCTAGGTCCTCATTTTACCCACCTCAGAAGGATGGAAGGCTGAGTCAATCTTGAGCCAGTGAGAATTGAACTGCTGGCAGCCAGCATTCAGCAGAAGTAGCCTCCAGTACTGCATTCTAACCATTGAGTCACTACAGCTCAAATAATAACACTGGATAACTTTTTTTCCCCAAAAGTTTGGCTCCCTGAACAATTTTTGGTGATGATAGACCCCTTCAAAATGAACACAAATATAATTTCAGAATGACTGTATCACATAGGAATCTTAAGAAATATGAAATTAATTTTAATGACTATGTGTATTTAATTGCATAATGTTTCTGACAGAACGCATCAGTTTAACAGGGCTAAAGCGTTTTGTTGCTGATTTTCACTTGTACTCAGAGTCCAATGCATCTCACTGCAGTGTCCATCAACATTCAGGCAGCACTGATGGATTCCAGTTGCCCTAATACTGTTTTTCCATTGTGGAAATGTTCTGGTGAAACCTTTCACCATATTCATCACTAATTGCACCTAGATTTCCAGGAATTAAGCCCAAGTATGAATGCAGAAAATGAATCTTCAGTGACATGTTGCACTTATGGTCTTGTATACTGTAAGATAGTTGAATGTAGTTTGATGCTCTGTAATTGCTAAAAAAAATTCTCAATGACATCCTTGAATGCTTTCTAGATGATTTTCTATGGTCCCACTGACAGATCTTTGAATTGGTTCTCACTGATGATGTATCTGATCTGTAGACCAACAAAAATGCCTTCCTTAAACTTGGCATCAGTTATTTTCAGAAATATCTGTCTCAGATGGTAATAAAAACCTTTACCTTCCTTGTTCATCGCTTCCACAACATTTTTCATCAGTCCAAGTTTTATGTGAGGCAGAGACAAAAATATCTTTGCTGGGTCAACGAGAGTTTCATATGCCATGCTTTTCTCTCCCGGAACCAAATTCTTTCAGAATGGCCATTTATTTTTAATGTAATGTGACACTCTTGCACAGCTGTCCTATTCCCATATGTAACTACGGTACTTGGCATATCTGAGCTGCATTCCAAGCAGCAGAGCCACTACTTTTAGATAACAGATATTCCAGTTGTACTTGGTTACTGAATGTGTTTCAATTAACAGTTCCATGTTTTCATGTTTCCTTCATGTGTGCAGCAAACATTTTATATACTGGCATTGTGTAAAAACAGAAAAAGGGCATTGGTACTTACCTGACACGTCCGTTCTCTTTAAGCTGTGAAGAGCATCCAGTAGTGGGAGGTGCTTCAGTCTCCACATTCATAGGCTGAGCTTGATTTGTGAAATATGCTTCGTTCTCCACGTGACTCCTCCTCAGCGTTCCCCAGTTTTGACGAAGACGAGAGAAATAAGCGCTCTCATCGTCACATTCTAAAAAGTTCATTGGCTGAAACAGAACCCCACCAGACGGAAAAAGGGTGGGGCTGGATGCTCTTCACAGCTCAAAGAGAACGGACGTGCCAGGTAAGTACCAACGCCCTTTCTCCTAT
>BHFT01014118.1:0-45752 GCA_004320025.1 Laticauda laticaudata
CTCCATTTTGTCAGCTGCACCAGAACCATAAGTGCTGGTGGTTCTGTTTCATCATTAAACCATCTTTCCAGCCAGCCTCCATGTTTCCAGTGTCTTTCTCCCAACTGAACCAGATGGATTTTCCTTCCAACACTGATAAATAAATGTTTACATGCATGTATACATACATATCTTGATACCATTTAATCTTTTAACCGATACAACTTTTTAATTTAGTGGGAAAAAAGGAAAGAAACAAATAAATGGAAGGACTAACCACTACTTTTAAAATGTTAATACATACAGAATATGGTATACATTAATAGCCAAATATTTGTGCGTGTGTGTAATAAAATACATATCGATAGTAATGTGATCCAGATGTCTTTTCCTATTAACTTATCTTTTCTCATGAGCAGATAGAATTTCCACATTATTCTAATAATTGTTTTATCGCCTGAACTTTTGTGGGAAATGTCTAAAGCAGGGGTCCCCAACCACCGGGCCCCGGACCAGTACTGGTCCGTGGATCATTTTGTACCGGGCTGCAAAGAATAAATAATCGTGATTAAAATATATATAAAAATATGTTTTTAGTAAAGATATAGTAAAGAAGCCCTTTACTATTGGGGAAGAATTGATTTTGCCAGTCCTTGAAAATTGTTTCTGCGTGAAACTGGTCCCTTGTACAAAAAAGGTTGGGGAATACTGGTCTAAAGCATCAGGTTCCCTCTTTACACAGACCTGCCAACCCCTGATAAAGGAAAATCTGGAGACCCATGAAAAAAAATCTGGAGATTCTATAAAAAATNGACTGTATGGTAATATCGATATTGCGTGATCTGAGAAGTGGCGACATGTCGCTTGTGTGAGAATCAGATTTATGCGCATAGAAGCCGACCCCCAAATTTGGAAAAAAAAAAGCGTTTTAAATTTGGCGTGAGATTGAGGAGCCTTGTCGTGAGACCGTGAGACATGACAAAAAATCATGAGACTCACGGCAGAACCGTGAGAGTTGGCAGGGCTGTTTACAGCATAGTTATTCCCCTCTATTGAAGCAAAATTGCTTCACTTAGTTTCTGAGGTTTCTCTGCAAACAAAAGACCATCTGCCTTTTATCCTAATTTAAACTTTGAGAGCAAATTGTACAACCTGACTAAAGCCACTGTGAAGTGTTAAATGTCTACCTCACAATGATCCTTATTAATGAATTTGAATGGTTGTCAATAACTCTGCGTTTGTGTTGGCCACAGAAAGCATTTGAAGTCACACTCCATAATGGTTATTCAGAGGCTCATCAGAGTTGGTTTTCTGTCTAGTTTACTATTTACAGCAGAAAAATAAACAATTATTTGAAAGACAAAATCTCATAGTTTGATTCAGTTTGTTACAGAGTGAAAAGAAAGGTCTTTGTTCTAGCACTAACCCTTGTCAAAATGGTTGGGCTTAGTTCGGCTTTCCACTCCTTGTCTTTTTTAGAACACACATTTATTAAGAATGCTGACGATTTCATTTAATATTGACTAAATAGAAGCATCATAGGGGCAAATGACTAATGTGTGGTCACACAAATGTTTAAAAATATAAAGAAGTGGTACAGCTTCATTAAATTGATGAATTGCTTATCCCTTTCCTTTGATGACCTGTTTTATATAAATAGGGCACAGCACATAAGTTACTCATTCTCTTTCTCTCAGTTAAGCTACTAGTAAGTTGCCCTTGTCCCCTGCAGGATAATATGTTTAATAACTAAAATCTTGTGTCTGAATAAAAAGCTTTACCATTGGTTCAATTATTGAATTTAATGATGAGGCAGCTTATTTTTATTTTATATTAAATGAAGCAGCTTGCCTTATTGGTTACTAGGTCAACCCCATGCTTCACTATGAAACTATATGGCCGAGCTTTGTTTTTGGAGAGGAAAATGGGGGAGGGGAATTCTGCCTCTGCCTACCAGCATCCATCAGTATTCATCTGGCTAGCATCCTGTCAGTGTGTGAGAGAGTTGAGGCTTGTTTGGAAATTGAAACAGTATTTGCTTTTTAAAAAATTTTTAATTTATTTATTTTTGTCAATTGCTTAATAAGATAATAGGTATAAGTACAAACATAGTTATGAATACATGGATACATATAAGAAAAATAAAAGAGAACTTCCAGTTTGCAAGGCTCGGCGACAGGAATCCGTGATCGTGCGCGGTTTCTGCTGCGCTCGCCGCTGGAGTGCCCCAAGCCAACCGGCTTCGGGGCAATAGCTACCCCATAGAGGTAGCTGAAGACAGGGGAGACCTTGCAGGGGTCAACATCTTTAACACATTCTTTGGCTCAGTATTTGTAAACAGCAATGAATCATGCCCAGTATTTCCTAGCCGAACCACAGAAAACTACAATGATCTTGATACAAATATATCGATTTAGAAGAAGACATTTGACAAAATCAATGAAATCTAAAGACATCTCTATCTATGGATCCCTCGGAATTGTGCCTACTTCTTAAAAAAATTATACGGACTGTGCTGGGATAACTTCTCAGTTTGCAAGGGCTGCGGCGGCGGTAGAAATTCTCATATGGTGCATTGGTTCTGCTAGCGCTCAGGGATCCGGAGTGCGCCGAGCGCAACGCCTTCGGCAACAGCTACCTCCGTAGAGGTATCTGAAGACAGTGGGAGACTAGTAGGGGTGGGTGACGGAGTCACACCCGGCTCCTCAGCTGGCGTAAACCCGTTTAGGCTGAAGCGTAAGAAGGTCGCGGCGTCCAGTAAATGGCCACCAAAAGAACTTTCATTTGCCAAAGAATGTGCAGGAGGAAGCTTGACCAACTAAGTGAAAGTTTGACTGGAACGCGGGAATGAATACAACATTCCAATGATATCGTGAAATTTACAATTTTGGAAAAGATAAGCATCGCTCCGCTAAGAAGATCTGAAAGCAGCAAGAGAAGTGAAAAAAGGGAAGGTTTTTTTATTATTCACTTCTTCCTTCCTTATGGTACATAGAGGAATGAAGAGAATTGGAAACAACCACTTTGGACAGCAGGTAATTCAAAACTGGAAAATTAAAGGCAGATGGGAAAGAATAAAGATTTCTGACATGGAAAAAACTCCTGTTCTATGCTGTAATGGGAAGGGAGGGATAAGAATTAAGATTAAGATTGCTGGAGGAATTTGCTTGGGGAATTTAAAAGACTAGAAAAAATCAGTAAACCATAAGACTTGCTTAGACGATAATGTTAAGATTGGATCTTGTCTAATTACAACCCCGGAAGAGAAAGTGAAAAAAAGAAGAAAGTGTTAAATGAATAAGACGTGTGTATTTGGATGGTTTGTGTAGACCTTGGGACTTTTTGGGGAAATTCTACTTGTAATGATTAATATCATTTGGTTTTTAAAAAATGCTTTTATAATGGATTACTTGTGGATGAATGAAATGGAATTTAATAAAATTATAAAGAAGGGGAACAAAAGGGAGGGCTCTTTTGCTCTCGCGTTTTTCATTTTTTTAGAAATGTGCGATTTCTACATATGAAAATGACAAGAACAAGAAGATTGGATATAAGGAAGAAGCCATATCTTAATGAAACAAAGGCACTTGTTATCTGGGGAAGAAAGGGAAAGGGGGAAAGAAATGGAGAATTTAGACTTAAAAAACCAAAAAAGGGTTAAAAATAGGTGAAAAGTGGAACACCAGACGTCAGAGAAGCAGAAGGAGAATACAGAAGAGGTGAAGATTAAGAGAACAGGAGGGTAAAAAGGGTAGAGTGGAGAGCAACAGGGAGGAAGAAGGAAGAGAAGGCTAAACAAAGGTTTTGAAAACATGATTTGTAGAAGGAAGCAGTGATTTTATTTAGAGTATATGGTAAACTATATAATAACTGAGAAAAAGATTCTGGCAAAAGGTAACATTAAGACTGTATTGTTTGTATTGTATTTGAAATATATTAGAAAATGGAACAGACATATATTTGAATGTATAAAAATTTTTGTGAATTTTTCATTGTATTTGCCGATATTTTTTATTTATTCTTGAGATAAAATGAAAGAATGGAGACGAGAACTGAACTAAAAGTCATGGGAACATTGTCTACATAATATTAAATATAAGTGAAGATTGGGGGAAGTAACGTAAGCAATATACTAAAGTGTCCATGAGAACAATGATACTTATTTTGGAAAGGAATGGTAAATAGTTTTAAGATTAAATGAATACAGATTTTAACGATATAATTTAATTGCTTATTCGATGTATGTTTTTTAATTGTGCTAAGTATAGTTATAATTTTTTTCGCTAATTTTAAAATTGGAGTGTGCTTTAGAAATGTAGCTACACTCAATCCAAAATGAAAATTATTATTATTGTCTAAGTGTTAACCCAGCCCTAGGAGAAAGATATAAGGCATCATATCCCAATCAGTGATTAAGAAGAAAATTTGTGTTAATGGAGAAAAGATAATAGACAGTGGAAAACGGACAGAGCTCAAAGGATATATAATAGATTTTAAATTGAGATGAAATTAAATAAAATAGAATTAAGAAGTGAAAAGAGGGAGTGATAATAGAAAATGATAAAATGGTAAAATTGAAAATATATGGAATGCTATATAAAAGTAAGCATGAACTTGAATTTATGTCTGTATAAAAAGATGTAACCCGGGATCAAACTGCTTTCCAAAAACATGTTTTATGTTCTTTATGTTTTGTGTTTTGTTTGTATATGTTTGTTTTTTAAAAATTAATAAAATTCTTTCAAAAGAAAAAGAAAAGAAACAATAGGACAGTAGGCACGTTTGTGGACTTATGTATGCCCCTTTGTGAGCAAGAAGGAGACAGCAAGTAGCCAGGGCGTGGTTTAGCTCAACTCTTCTGTGCTGAATCTGCTTGGTGCTGTGAAACTAAAACTGAAACTCAAATCCTCTCTGCTTGTATTTTGCATTTGGAACAGATTTCTTTTCAGGTGAGGAAAGGGAGTAGAACTCCTAAACATCAGAGCATGTTAATAATAATATATGAAATACTAATGCTCTGATGGTCATTTTGAAAAATCCTTTCTTAGTGAGCATCTAGAATCCAAGAGGAACATATGTGCCAAATTTCAAGTTTGTAGGCTTTACAGTTCTGGAGATTTTGTGATGATGCATGAGTGGTATTTCAGTGGATTGAAATCTATTTTTCAGTGGACCTTTATATTCTCCTTTCCGTGGCTATGAGAGTCCAGTGAGTGGGGGGGAGGAATGACTCCTTTCCTCCCTGATTGGACTGAGTCTGCCTAATTGATTAAGCTCCGTCCTGCACCATTGGCCATGCCCTATCTTTTAATTTCTTTGAGAATTACAGAAACTTTGAAGTCTGTAGCAAAATATCCTGTATTTTTCACCTATACACACAATTTTTTAAATATTGATATCCCGGTGCATAATATCTGATATAATCCCATGCATTCTTCTTTGTTGTGATTAGCTTTGTGCAAATGAAATTTATTGGGCATATGAAGGCAAGAGCATGAAACTTTGCTTTTGTGGGTAATGTTATTGGATACTACTGCAATATGGCAAAATATTCAGGGATTTCTTGAGGAATTTTTTTTTTTTTTAAAGTTTAGGAAGCTAACCCTTAGGGTTTAACCTAGATCAACTGTGGAGTTCTTAGGCAAGATAAAGCATCTGAATAATTTTGTCTTACTATCAGTAATGGTTTAGCCTCAATGCCTTTGTTTGTTGTAGTAATTCTTTCATTACAGATAGCATCACTTCTTCTGATGTGGTGTAAATGACTGGCTTATTGTTTCTGCTCTGTGTTGTCAGATCAGACCATAACTTTTGAAAGTCCCAGCTTAGGGCCTCCGGGGCTAGTTTAGTGACAACATTTCCTGCTGTGCCTGGTTTTAAAATCTTACCTCAGGCCTAATTATTACATGTGATGATACGATAAACATTTCTGGAAATACCTGTAAACCAGCTTTTCTATAAAATGATATGACTTGT
The DNA here is from genome assembly GCA_004320025.1 of Laticauda laticaudata. NCBI lineage: Eukaryota > Metazoa > Chordata > Lepidosauria > Squamata > Elapidae > Laticauda > Laticauda laticaudata. The sequence continues at coordinate 5,956 of BHFT01014118.1, forward strand.
AATGTTAGAAGATGTTTTTGGTGAACATTATCCTATTATAATAAAACCCTATTATGTTATTCTGGTGAATAGTAATAGGTGTACAATATTTCTTTCCCTGGGATTTTAGAAGACTGTGCAAACTGTAACAGTGAATGAATAAAATATATCGTGATATTCGGAGAAATCAGAGAGAAAAAATATTATAGAGTTATGCTGAATGTGATATTTTTAACAATCATGAAATAAGTTAATTGTATGATTGGATCAAATTGCGTTGTTTGTAATTCAGGTGAAGATATCAATCCATAATTGAGTGGGAAAATGTTAACATCAGAAAATAATAAATGAGGACAATATGTCCTCTCACACAAAGATGGATAAAATGTCATTAGCAAGTAATGAAAAAGTATGCTTCGGCTTATTCAGTTTCCCCAGTTCTATACCTTGCACTGTGATCATAACATTTGGGGCTTCCAAAAGTGCTTTTTCAGGAGGCAACTGGACTTTCTAGTTTTTTCTTTTGAAGATGTTTCACTTCTCATCCAAGAAACTTGGGTGAGAGCTCTGGCAGGAGAGTGGGAAAAGGAAGGATTTATATTTCTTGCAGACAACTGGTCATTTGCATCCTTTTAGAGGATAGTTGAAGCACTTGGAGATTTATCTGTGTCCTCAGGATCACCTAAGTACTGTCCCTGGTTCTTGTAGTCTGCAATTCTTCCCCCTGGAAATCCATTCCTACTCCCATACCATTCAAAGGGTGTTCACCCCAAATTGAATATAAATCCTTCCGTTCCCCACTATTCTGTCAGAGCTGAAGAAGCTTCTTCAGGTGAGAAGCGAAATGTCTTCAAAATTTAAAAAAAAAAAAAAAGACAAGAAAGTCCAGTTGCCTCCTGAAAAAGCACCTTTGGGACAACCATGACTTTGATGACTGAGAATCTCTCCAGACTTTTAGCATTTGGGAGGTAAGCCCAGATAGGATAATGTAACTCCTCCAGCAGTAAGAAGTAGAACTGATGTCAGACAACTATGGTTCAGGAGAACTGTTATCAATTTAACATGATGAGGTAAGGATATCCCTATCGGAACAGAAGGACTTGCATTGGAGCATTGATGTGCTAATGCCCCATGAGATGTTGTTACAATTTGAATGGATTTACAGTAATGTTTTTACTACCCTTTGTAAATTGCTGAAAGCTGTTACGATGTAGAATATATAAAATGTGTAAATAATTGTCTGCCAAGTGTATTGCTAATATAACTGTGAATATAGCATACTGGTTCATTTGTCTATTAAACTTTAATCTGGTGATATCTGAGCTGCAAAAATCCAGGCAGATGCAAAAAACTCTTTGCTGTGTGTCGACCACAGTGTTTTGTCAACAACTTTTAAAATGTGGGGACTTCAACTCCCAGGATTCCCAGGATTCCCTAACTAGCATGTATCTTAAAGCTGCTATGGCCGAGAAATAACTGGTCTTAGAGGAGTTTCTTGGATTTTTGCAGTCCAAATCAAAAGACACTCACCCAGCTTCCAGTTGTTACTGTTCTTATTCCAGGGCAAAGCAAGAAGGAATTGAAAGCAGACACACTCTCAAATTCAGAACAAAAACTACCTATGCTACTCAAGCAAGGTCAAAGATCAAAGCTTTTTAAAATCTGCAGTACTGTAGGGCAATGAACATTTATTAAGCTTCCTGCCAGGGATAGGGGCCTCTGGTTGGAGGATATATGGAGCATGTATTTTTGGCTTTGATGCCTTGTTTCAGCAACCAATCTTTGTCAGCTTTGTATGCTGTAGATCACTCTAGTCTGAGGTCTAAATCCAGTAGCTACTTCATTAAAACTGCAGAGTAATTCAATCATTTTGGCAGAGCAAGATACTTAATAATTGAAGGACATGAACAAAGCAATCTTTTTTCACCCTTTGGGGCATATGTTGCATTTTTAAAAACTTAACTGAAATTTTATCCTATTTCATTTGGTTATTTTAATTGCTTAATATAGATTAGATTATATAGTTACCATCTCCAAACATCCCATTGTCAAATTGCACCAAGAGGAAAAGAAGCTTTCTGCTTTTGCCTCAGACTTTAAATATTATGAAAATAAAGACAAATGGAGAAGTTTTAACACTACTTATTTTAATAAAAATAAGGTTGTTTTTAGAATCTCTAGGATCCATTGAGGACAACAAACTTTGAAAGGATGTTTGTAGATAAATAATGAAATTAAAATAGAACTTACAGATCGCAGTTGGGAAGAGGCCAGAAATGGTAACAAGATGTGGATGAAACAATACAAATGTGATAAGAATCTATAGATTTTGAAATGTGATAAGGGTACTACAGATTTCCTTCCCACTTTATTCTTGGAGTTTTGTACTTCACTTCTCACATAGGAGTGGCAGTCATGCTCTGGTAGTCACATTGAGGAAGAAAGATGGGGGAGAGGGTGAGAATAATAAATCTATCTGAGATTAGAGGAGACTTTTATTTTTCAAACATTTTCAGGTGCGCTACGAATTCCTGGTTTAAGTTAATACCTCATTCCACCTTGTGGTATTTATATTAGCTGATGAGTAAACTTCCTTCTTTTATTTTCAAAAGAAATGGGTGTGCTATGCTGATAGGTAAATAACAGAATTATCTATCTTAGTATGTTCTGTGATTGGGGTCCACTTATTTCTGTTGCAACAGGCTGTGGAGATTTCTGCTGCCTTTCTGATTGTGTCTGACTGGAAAGCCTACAAAAGTATGATTTTTAAAGGCAAAAGTAATAAAAGCTGTAATGACACAAATTGTGACTCATGCATTAACAATACTTTACAGGAAATCATTATTAAAGTGTGTGTGCTCGTACTGTACATGTGTATACATATGGATGAGTGTATAGAGATCAGTTGATTGATAATTGTGTTTTATTAAATTAGCCTCCAAGCACTGACACATTATAATTTTGTGATGGAGAAAAAAGCTTTCAGTCCTAAATGCTTACTTATAAAATCAAATGAAAAAACTTTCTCATTCATTGGCTTGGTTCAGCATTAGTATGAATTACCGTACCTCCTTTAACTTGATGGTGTCTGTATATATCCACTTCATCTCATATAATCCGTATCTGAATTATGCTGCTGGGGATGATGATTTTTGAAATCGTTCATCTGGATCAATGGTCGCCAACCAGTGGGCCGGGGTACACTGGTGGTCTGTGAGAAAATTTTGGTGATCCGCAGATAAATGTCACCCCCAAAGCACCCCTCAAAGCAATTAATCCAGGCTGCACGGTAACACAAGGCTGTACAACCCACATGGCTCATGGGAACACAAAACTTGTGTCGCTTCTATTGCGAACCACATGAGGTAGTGAGGGGAGGGGGGAAAGGGTGGAGGGGGGAAACTTGCCTCCCTTGTCCCTCATGCCTCACCTGGCCACCAGGTTGCTTCTTTCTTCTTCTGCTTTTGGCTACACGCAAGGAAAGCAGCAGAAGTCTTTCTTTCTCTCCTCCAAACTCGGCCAGAAATGAGTCTTTGGGACCCTACAAGGCATCCAGCTACAAGAGGCTGTAAAGACTCATTTCTGGCGAGTTTGGGAGAGAGAAAAACAGACTTCTGCTGCTTCTGCTGCTTTCCTTGCCAAAAGTCTCTCTCTCTCTTTCTCTCTCCCTCTCCCCCCTTCTCCCCCCCCCCCCCCCGAGTATGAGCTGGAGACAGTATCCTGCAATCCCAAATAAAGAATGATCAATCAGTAGGAAGAAAGGATGGGGAATTTTCCTGCAGACTTTTTTTTTTGATTTTGCCAGAGTCTCTGTTCCACGGGATTTAAAATTATAAGTTTGGTGATCCCTGAGGTTCAAAAGATTGGCGACCCCTGATCTGGACAACTTCATTTTCAGAAGCACGAGTAGGAAATCATTGGTATATGAAAACTTTTCCTTCTCTTAATCTTCATTTTCCCAAAGATACATTAGGATCATGCAGTTTCATAGGAAGTTGGGTGGTCATAAAATTGAAGTAATAAAATAATAAACTTCAGATTTGAAAGCAAAAAGACATTTCTAAGTACATGGAGGCATCTCTATTGCATCTGTTGGCAATTATTTAAAGTCATTGCATCTTTTTACAGAATGCTCAATTACTATATGCAGGTACAGGGCAAGGAAATTATTTGTTTGGCTTAAGAAATTGTTGACAAGTGCTAATTTTCATAAGGGTAGCTAAACTGACAATCCACTGCTTAAAATAGAATTTGCATTGAAAGAAATAAAGGAAGTCCAAACATTTGTATCTACTCAGTGTGGGGAGCATGGTGAAAGTTTCCCAGTAGAGGAAGATTCTCCAGTATATGTAATGGAAAAATGGAGTTCCCAAATATTTTAGAATGCCTAATGATGTGAAAGGTAGTTTGAAGGAGTTAATATCCTGCAGGCATTGTTACCATCTGAGTAGACATGTTCAGACAACTGGTGTGAAGGAAACTGAAACATGTTTTGGGATCTTCAAACAATATAAAATGATGAAGTCATCAAGTCTGAGAGGGAATTATAACCAGGAAAGAGAAATCCTATCCATTCCTCCCCCAGGTCTTCACCTGCAGACCAAATTTCTGCCACCACTGAGATGGTGAGAAGTGAAACTTTAAACTATGTTTTCTTGGTATTATCTGGCCAAATCTGATGTATTTTGCAATAAAGCCGAGGCCCCTAACTTGGTGCCCTTGGACATCTTCCTTGGGCATGCCCATCTAATATTTTGTTTTGTGATGACAATTATTTGTAAATGAGGAAGCATTCATCCCATGATAATCAAAGCATCTACACTAATGATGGCGAATTTTTTTGTTGTGGTGTGCCTAAAGCGTGTATGCACACGATAGTGCATGCGCAAGCTGGCACCCACAATGCAATGTGCCCCACTTGCACATGCATGTTTAACAACCCCCCTTCCTTGCACTGCACATGTGTGCGCCTCCCAGCTGATTTTTGGCCCATTTGAGGCCTTTTTCAGCCTCTGGAGCCCGGGGGAGGTTCAAGGGAAGCCTCTGCAGCCTCAGGAGGCTGAAAAACTGGAAGTACCAAAACGGGCCTGTTTTTCGGCCTCCAAAGGCTGCTGAGGCTTCCCTCGAGCCCCCGGAGGACAAAAACGTTTTTCCCCCAGGCTCCAGAGGCTGAATACTGGCTCTTCTGGTAATTATTCATGTGCACAGGGAGAAGATTTATTTTTTCCTGCCAAAATGAGAAAAATTTAGCAAAGCTTGTAGAGGGAATCCTACCACTGTAAAATAGAGTTGTCCAACCCTGGCAACTTTTAAGACTTGTGGACTTCCAGAATTCCCTAGTCACCCCTGCTATACAAGCGTCTTCATCTCCAAAGCAGTTTACTGGAACAAGATGTGATCTTACAAATATGTACTATCCATTGCAAAAGCTCTCTAGAACTCAAGTCAAGAAACAAATTCTTACTTTTTTTCACTAATAATACTGTGGTTGTATGTCACCTTCACAGTTCAATAGTGCCCTTTTCAAATTTGATTTTTCTCTCCAATTCCAGAAATCTATTTTGTAGCTAAAAATTTGATCACTGCTAAGAATGTTAAAGCCTTCAGAGCTCCCCATAACTCACCCCATCTTATTTCTGTTTCCAACTTTTTGCAGAGATATGATGTGAGTTAAAGTCATAAGTAGAATGACTAGAGAGCATAAACTCACTTTAAATAATAGAACTTAGTTTTAAATACTCAGCAGACTATTGTACCAACAGAAATTGATCATAATTTTCTCTTGACTTTTTATCAGTCAGAGAATCTTGGTTCTGTTGCAAGTTGGTTAGGTTTTTTTAAAATGGTAGTGTTGTCTATTCTAATCTAATTGTTTTAATTTCAATTCTAAATTTGCAAGAGCTCCATTAAAAAGCTCAAACTTCCTTATTAATACACATCCTTACTCTATTACAGAACTGAAATCTGTTGTTGGGAATATTATTTTGTATTGTTTTATTATGCTACAAAATTACAAAGATAATTAAAGAGGATATCAGTTTTAAAGAGAATAGGACTCCATTTAGTTTTTCCTGTGAAACAAGGGAGCAATTGTTTGAATATTGTATAAATTCAGGAGTGTCCTAGATGAAGGAGAACAAACTGAAATTAAATCCAGACAATATGGAGGTTCTACTGAGATTCAGGACTTCAAATTCAACTAATTTTAGGCAGGTTATTTTTTTTCTCTGGATGGAACAGGTTTCCAGTACAAGTAGTCCTTGACTTATGACCACAATTGAGCCCCAAATTTTTGTTCTTAGATGAGACGTTTGTTAAGTGAATTCCCCCCTCATTTTACGACCTTTTTTGCCACAGTTGTTAAGTGAAACATTGCAGTTGATAAATTAATTACCCAGTTGTTAAGTGAATCTTGGCTTCCCTGTTGACTTAGCTTGTCAGAAGGTCTCAGAAGGGGAAGCACGTGATCTTGGGACCCAGTGATGGTCATAAGTATGAACCAGTTGTTAAGCATATGAAATTTGATCATATGATCATCGGGATGCTGGAAAGGTCATAAGTTTGAAAAGCGGTCATAAGTCACATTTTTCCGTGCCATTGTAAATTTGAAGGGTTGCTAAACAAACTGTTGTAAGTCGGTATGTAAATATTCCCTAAACATCTTTGCATTCTCAAATATTCTTTGTTATAGTCATCACCTGTGATTCCAGTCGGTCATTGAATTCATAGATGGTGTCTATAATAAAAGAATTACACAGTTATGTCTGCTGGATCAATTCATCTTCATCTGTCAGTGATTGCTCTTGCCTTGGCTACTGTATATCCCAATTTGATTACTATATTCTTATCTGTGTCTATCCATCAGTGATAGGATTAAAAAATGTTTACTATCGGTTCTGTGGCCGTGGCTTGGTGGGTGTGGCATGGCTTTGTGGGCATGGCAGGGGAAGCAAAATCCCCATTCCCTCCCCACCCCACTAACCTGCTTTCCAGCTCCATTCTCCTGTGCAGGGCAACAAAAGAAGACCCAGCCGATCAATTGGGAGTCAGGAGGCAGAGAATAGATGGGGCAGGGCCAGTCAGAGGTGGTATTGGCTGGTTCTCTGAACTACTCAAAATTTCCTCTGCCGGTTCTCCAGAACTGGTCAGAACCTGCTGAATACCACCTCTGCTATCCATGGAAAGTATCCTGAAGTTAAGCTGATGCAAAATGTGGCAGCTGGGCTGCTAATCATTACTAATCATATGAGGATTATATGGTGTGTGTACTAAAGATCTGCAATAGCCGCTTATTCTTTACTAGACACAACTTAAAAGGGTTTCCATTGCCCATTAAAGCATAAATAGCTTAGAGGACCTGTCTAAGGCGGTTACCTCTTCTCTCTGAATCTGTTAAGAACAATAGAAGCCTTTAGTTTACTTTCTAAAACGTTGGAGAGGCCCCTCTTCTACAATTTTAATATGACTAGTTTTTAATTGTAATTTATATGATTTTATTTATAGAGTATTGTTTGCTTTTTTAATTAGTTGGCAGATTATTTTCAAAAAGATATCGCCATATATAAAAACTAAATAATTTTAGTTATAAATAAACTAAATAATTTAAATAATTTTGTGTAATTATTACATAGTCTGAACAAAATATGTTGTGTTCATTCCTTACTGGGTAAGAATAATTTTCAGAGCAACATTTTTATTTCTTCTTGTTCACTTAGCACAATTAAATTTTTTCTCTAAATGATGTGTAGTACCTAATATATAGCATATATTTCAATTATGGTTATAGTTGAATGTCTTGTTAGACAGTATGTTAAAGGTAAAGGTTCCCCTCACACATACGGGCTAGTCGTTTCCGGCTCCAGGGGGCGGTGCTCATCTCCATGACAAAGCCAAGGAGCCAGTGCTGTCCGAAGACGTCTCCAAGGTCACATGGTCGGCATGACTAAATGCCGAAGGCGCACAGAACGCTGCTCCCTTCCCACCAAAGGGGTCCCTATTTTTCTCCTTGCATTTTTACACGCTTTTGAACTGCTAGGTTGGCAGAAGCTGGGACAAGTAATGGGAGCTCACTTCGTTATGTGGTGCTAGGGATTTGAATCACCGAACTGCCAACCTTTCTGACTGATAAGCTCAGCGTCTTAGCCATTGAGCCACTTGCATCCCTTAGACAGTATATTACTTTCTCCTTAAAAATACATACATACACATGTGTGTGTCAATTTTTAAGGAGAAAGTAATACACTGTCTAACAACATTGAACTATAACCATAATTGCAATATATACTATATATTATTATATTAGTCTCTCTGTGTGTGTATACATATACATATACGGATACATACATACATACATACATACATACATACATACATACATATATATTGTAAACAATGTGGCAGATATGTGCATATGTGCACATACTTGCATATGAGGCTGATGCAAGTACATAAGTCACAGCATTGGTGTGATATCACCATGTGTATATTTTCATTTGCTTCCTGGTTGCCAGTCCCATTGATACTAAGGATATTGGGTTTATAGAAATTATGCTGCCACTGAGAGGAAGGGGGTCAAGCTATTTTCTAAAGCGCCTGTAGGCCAGACAAGGAATAATGGATGGAAACTGAACAAGGAGAGATTCAACCTGGAAATAAGGAGAAACTTTCTGACAGAACAATCAACCCATGGAACAGAAGTTGCCCTCGGAAGTTGTGGGAGCATCATCACTTGAGACCTTCAAGAAGAGATTGGACTGCCATTTGTCAGAAAGGGTGTAGGGTCTTCTGCTTGGGTGGGGGGGGTTGGACTAGATGACCTACAAGATCCCTTCCAACTCTGAATATCTATATCTGTATTCTAATTCAAAAAGATCACACCTTTATATGCTTGGTAAAAAGAAATTGTTTATAACTAAAAATTAAATACAGCTGTATTGTACAGATCAGTATCTAATGCAACCTCAGCTTCTTCAAAAACAATTTTCATTTTAATCAGTAGAACCCATTTCCAGGTACATAACATATATATATGTTAAGGATTAAGGAATTTTGTTTTGTCTTTTTTCGTGTGGCAGCAACAATAACAGATACATTTGAGATCTTTTCCTACAGATAAAAATAATCCTTTGTGGAAACCTTTGCTCGTGTTTTCTGAGATTGCACTTTTTTTCTTTCGAAAAAAAACCCACTTTGCGGTTACTTTTCATTAGGCAACGATGACCGTCTCAGCATTAACATTGCCGTCAAGACTTGCGTTTTGCCAAATAAGAAACGTCACAGATTCGCTTCTCTTAATAGATGCCTGGAGACCATTTTGGCAGTATCTTGTAACACTCTCCTTTTCAAGAAAGAATTGCTTGGGCTAGAAAAAGCGTTGGCACGAGAAAGAAGTGTTGCCATGGTGACTGAAACCTACACTTAGCTATCCCTCAAGAAAAGTAAGCTGCAAAGGCACATGTTTGTTGTGCCCTTTTGAGAGTAAGGGACCCTTTAAATTGAAGAGCCCGTGTTATTGTCCCAATGCAGATTTCTGTCACTTGCAGGAGAATAGAGTATGGTTTGTGTATCAATGCTTATTTTAATCACTTCTCAAACAGAAATATTTAATGACAATGAGAGCCCCCTTTTTTTGTAGTTCTGCCAGCCTCAGATGCTGGGGGTCTGAACTTCAGATCGCAGCTTGGAAGAGAGCTCTTCAAAGCTAGCATAGAGCCTTGAATAGCAATGATAAGCTTGAAAAGCACAGCTTGGGAAATCTCCTGGGAAGGGATTTCTTTTCCCCCATCATTTGTGTGACAGCGCTACCCGTTAATGGCTGGGGATGTTTCTGCTTCTATCCCGCGATACGTGAACTGGTTGTACTGGTTTTTCTGTATGTTGAAGAAATGCCATCATGAAGAATTGCAATTGGCACCGGATTCTCCATTGTGTTCCATCATTGCGTTTCATAAGACTTGTAACTGCGAGAATGTGAACTATTTATATTAGATTCAGGTCCTAAATTTTGGACAGTAGCTAATGATGGCGTATTGTAAGAACTTAGCACCCACCCCTCTCCTAGAAAAAATGAAATATTTTAGGAAATGTTAAAAAGGCAGAATATTTCCCTTTAAAAGGAAGTAAAAACTCAGAGAGGCAGAAGTTCACTCCTCCACCTTTGTTAATGGGTGGTCCATTAAGGCCTGGGACAGAGTATTCTATACAACAAAGGCCTCTACCCATCTCACCACCTGGCCTGAGAAGATTGCATCAGCCAGCACTCAGATGGAGCTATAAGACCCCCGCCCCGGGAATCTGACAGCCAATGGGATACTTTCCTTACACAGGAACAGGAAACATTAAGGTGTGGCCCATCAAGAGGGTATATAACTAAGGGTCGCTCAGCATCTTGCTCCTTCTTTTTCCTTCCCCCAACATCTTGAAGCATATGATTCTCCCTTTCACTTTGGAGCGCCAAGCCGTGTGGTCCTGTCTATCATTAAACCATCTTTCCAAACAGCCTTCATGTTTCCAGTGTATTTTTCCCCACTTGGAACTGAACCCAGAAGGATATTTCTTCCAACAGTATATAATGCTCCCTTTTCCTCTTTCTTCACTTCAAGAAAATGAGATGAGTTAGGTGAGGGTGGGATAAAGTAACGGACCTCAAAGTCACTTGATAATAGCAATAGCACTTAGACTTATATACCACTTTATAGTGCTTTACAGCCCTCTCTAAGCAGTTTACAGAGTCAACATATTGCCCCCAACAATTTGGGTCCTCATTTTACCCACCTCGGAAGGATGGAAGGCTGAGTCAACCTTGAGCCTGATGGGATTCAATCTGCCAAATTGCAGTAGGAGTAGCTTGCAGTACTACACTCTAACCACTACGCCACTGAGCTATGACCAAGAGTAGACTAGAACCAAAATTTTTCTGTTCTTAGTCCAGCATCTTAACCACTAATTCAAAGGTTAGCAAACTATAGGTAATCTCAACTTACAACAGTTCCCTTCATGGACCATTCAAAGTTACAACAGCACTGAAAAAAGGGACTTTATGACCATTTTTCAGACTTATGACCATTGCAGCATCCCCATGGTCATATGATTTACGTTCAGATGCTTGACAACTGAATCAGATTTATGATGGTTGCAGTGTCCCATGGTTGTATGATCACCTTTTGTGACCTTCTGACAAGCAAAGTCAATGGGGAAACCAGGTTCACTTAACAGTCGTGTTAATAATTTACCAACTGCAGTGATTCACTGAACAAATGTGGCAAGGAAAGTTGTAAAATGGGGGCAAGCTTACTTAACACATTTCTCACTTCGCAACATAAATTTTGGGCTCACTTGTGGTTGTATGTTGAAGGCTACCTATACAACCCACAAATTAAATCTGGCTTGCTTTCTGTTTTTATGTGGCCCTCAAGCAAAAATTCGCCTATGAGTGGGTGGCATATTGCATCACCTGATGCCCAAGGCCAGAAATATTGGCCTATCAGTGGCTTCTTTGCTAACAGGCTGGTCCAATGGCTGCCACTCCCCTTGGCTTGCAGACTTACTAATTGTGCTTTTGCAGAAGTGGTGTCAGTCCTCTGAGTTGGTCTCGACGAGAAGCCAAACTATGAGTACTGACACTACCTTTATTGTAAAAGTTTCAGCAACAGAATCTTGCCAGTCTGAACATGCTTCTCTCCTCCTTTGTCTTTATTTTCCAGAGAAAAGGGGAGTGTCCTTTTTGAGGTTTCTTCACATACTTCAGTTGCTTCTGTGGGCTGAAGTACCTCTTGTCTGACAGCCTTCTTGGCTGTGGCTCCTCCTACTATCTATCTACAAGGTCAGGGGTCTTCAAACTCTGCAGCTTTAAGACTTGTGGACTTCAACTCCCAGAATTCCTCCTCCAGTCACGTTAGCTCAGAAATTCTGGGAATTGAAGTCCACAAGTCTTAAACTTGCCAAGTTTGAAGACCCTTGCACTAGATTATTCTCACAGCCCATAATGGGATGGATGGGATAAGACCCTTTACAGAAAATAATGCTGACCCTTGTAGTAAAGCTTATTGGCTTCCTGGGGTTCATATTTTTATATGATCTTTCCCCAATGTAATATAGAAAGCTTCTTTTAATTAAAAAGTGTCTGAGGTGGACATTATCAGCCACTGAGTGTCTCTCAGCCACTATCTGGGGCGTTGAGAATTGCTCTCCAATTAGTTCCATGAAACAGTTCTTAGGATAGGTCCCACAACATGCAAATCAACATCCTATGTGCCACAAGGTTTGGTGATGCAGGCAGCTGGAGCTCTAATAATCTTGGCTTTCTTTCCAGGGCAGACAAAGATTCCCGTTCAAAGATTTCATCCTGACCAACATTATTAGCAACCTAGTGGTACATGCAAATAATTGCATCATAAATGAATATCAAATCAGTGCATGTTATATAGGGTTGTTTGAGCCAGTGTTTTTCTAAACGTGGCAACTTTCTGTGGACTTAAGCTCCCAGAATTCCCCAGCCAATGTGGGAATGCTAGGAGTTGAAGTCTTAAAAGTTACCAAAGTTGAAACAAAAAATGCCATAAAACAACATAGTGCTTGCTTTTTGCAAAACAGTGAAAACCATAGAATAAAATAGGATTCTTTATTGTCCAAGTGTGATTGGACACACAATGAATTTGTCTTGGTGCAAATGCTCTCAGTACACATAAAAGAAAAGATACATTCATCAAGAGTCATCTTATTCCAATGGACTATTGACATGGAAAGTAGACCTTAATAGTGGATTTTTGTGGGTTTGATGCTGCCGATTGTTTTATATTGTTAATAGCATAGCAACATTACACAAACCCAGGTACAATATTCCCCCAGAGATCCAGTTGTCCCTGACATTATATACCTGGTTCTTTTGCCAGGCTTTATGTCTGAGAGTAGTATGAGCCACTGGAGGTGGTATCTCTCAGCACTTTATGTATCGGTATTTTTCCATTTATGGTTTTTATGCTTGTATTTTATATGGTTTTTAAGGAATTTATTGTTATTTGATTATTTACACCTCCCTAAGTAGTGTGGTAAACAATCAGTTATATAAATTAAGTAAATAAATACTAAATGGTTGCTTGACAAGATATATTCATGGTAAATATTGTAGTCACATTTTAATGCTTTGTATTTAGAGGATGAATCTTGCCCAGCATATCATGATGTCTTTTTTCTTTTTACACCAACTTTGCAATGAGCCACTTAAATTTGCGATCTAAGTTTCATTTTCTCTAGCATTTTGGTATTAAGCAAAGTTGCTATTTGTTTGTGGGGAGTGCATTGTTCAGGCTGTACTTTCCTTGCTATAGTTTCCCTTTCTTTTTAAGTGGTAGTTCAAAAACACAGCCTAGAATCTTATTTGTCAAATGTTAACTTAAAATGAATGTATACCCACATTAGTACTTCAAGTGTTATTTATTAAGAGAGGGGAAAAAATCAATTACTCGATTAGAGAAGCTGACATTCTGCAGATAATACGGAAAACTTTCTCATCAAATATTATTTTCAACAGGTGTGCAGTAGAAAAAAGATCTGCATGACTTTACGTGGAAAGTCACAATCAATTTGCTTTTTCTCTAGTGCTTTGAAAAGACTTTCCATGCTGTAGTGTTTATGCCACTATTTGTGAGATCCTTTATAAATCCAAATAAATAAATAAATGAATTCATGCAGTACGTGGTGACCTCTGGCTATTTCCATTTGTGCCCTGCTCAGATGAGAAATGTTTAGAAATAATGCATAGCCTATTAAAAGGATCAACCTGTGAGATATCAGACAAATTCATTTTTAAATAACATTAAAGCTACTTATAAGCAGCAGGTGTTCTGCTTGTATATAATATAAACTGCCTGCATTCCTATATACATTTGTCAGCCATCATTCTTTGCTTCCTTTTCTGTTCCCCTTAGCTTGTTGGCATGGGGTAATTTGAACAAGCATTCAGAGAATATCATTGTTCCCCTTAGTTACTCATAAACAGGCTGATTGGCAGAAGTGTGAAACTCAAAAAGACCAAGCCTTTCACAGGACTCCCCTTGTTGCTGGGGCAACCAGAGAACTGGGCTGCATTTGTAAATGTGATCTTTGACCATTTTGCATGGATTTTCGCAGCTCTAAGGGACAAAAAAAAATCCAGCAAGAGCAATGTATAAGGTTATCTGAGATAAACCAGTGGAAAAAGCCTCTGAGAACAGCATCTACTCTTTTTTTCTGTAGCGAGAGAAAGTTTTCTTCTCGAGTGAGATTTTTGTTTTTATAACTTGAACAATCAGTTTAAAGGACAGAGAGTGCTCTTTGAATTCATGAGCCAAATATCAAAAGTGTAGCGATGGAAAATTCTTTGTCTGACTTTTGCTGCATACCCAGAACCTTAATACACGTGTTCCTGTTTGATATAAACTGGGTGTCCTCTTGCTCTAATAGGAAATATCAAGGCTTCTGTATAATTAACATATCAAATACCATGAATCTAAGAACTGTCTCTCGTTCCTTGCATACTTAGTTGGCCCTCAGATAAATTTGATAGGCAATGTGTAGTTACTGGAGGGAGGACAACAAAGCTTGATTCCTATCTTCTTTCCTAGGTTTGGAAAAAATTAAATGTTTGTAACATAAAATCAATAATCTCTACCATGTAAAATAATATCTAGAAAAGATAACCACAGCCCCCACCATCCAAATTCTAGAACAAACTTTTTTATAAACAGACCAGACAGCAACATCTATTTTTTTGTTGGCTATTCTCCTTTTTTCATATTCCAGTCTGGAGACCACAGCCAAAACAATTTTTTTTCCCTTAAAGATTGTAACTGGGAAATGCAAACACGGTTTGTCTTGATTATATAAGCTGACATTGTCTCATTTTAATTTTTTTCCCCTGAGCTCAGTGGGGTAAGACTGTACTAGAAATATGCAGTCAGAAATTGCAAAGAGTATTTTGGAGGAATATTTAAACAAAGCAATTCACTTTATAAATCAATTATGTTCAAAAAATGTCATCAAACAGGAACAAGAGGATCAAATTACTCAAGTAGGTGGAAGGAAGATGAGAGTAACTGAGAGTTGCAAACAAGTGCAGAAAGTTATTAAACCACTAAGGCTACTGCACAAATATTTGAAAATGCAAAGGATAACTCTAGTTTTGGAATATAAATCTGACAACAACAGTGCCTGTTATGAAGAAGATTTGATTGTAAGTCTCTCAGTGCAATTAAAAGAAGAGTTGCAAGTAAATCTACAATCCTCAAGAGAACAAGTTTGGGATCTCCTGAGAGATCCCAAACTTGAATGAATGGAAATTGATGATACTGACATATTTGTTTTTAAAATCATATTGAATAATCTCTGGAAAAAAGAATAGTTTATAATTATTGAATAGGCATTCCAAAGAAGAAGAAGAAACTTATTTTATGAGCTCAAGCTGAAGAGAATGATTTAAATTTTAGTAACTTAATTGGATTTAGGATGGAATTTCTATTGGTTTGACATATATTAAAAGAAAGTTCCAATGCATTTTTTTGTGCTTATAAAGTGGGTTTGAAAATGAGTCATTTTTTCTTTCTTTTTTATATATATAATTGAGTAATTTGCAAAATTGGGAAAAGATTAAACATATAAAGAAGAAAAAATGGAAAGATTAAAAAAACTTGGAAAGAGTAGAGTGATTTTTGTTAATGTAAAATGATAGATTCTTAATGTCTATAAGCCAATAATGTCACCTTTGGCAAAATGGACAGCATACAAGTTTGATATATAAATAAATAGTTTAGAAAAATTAAGTGTAAATAGAAAAATATGTCACCACCCACAATAGGGCATAAATGTATTTGGTTAAGATGGCAATGTAAACTGCTTTAAACAAAGAAATTCTATTTGTTCTTGGGGTATTACTCTGGTTTTTATGATTGAAATAGAAAAAAATGAAATTCAGAATTTCGTTTGAAGATTTAATGATTGTGTAGTTATAGAACTGGCTTGCAATAATTATAGGCAATGTAAAAAGTTGAGGTCATAACAGTATTAGTCAACACATTTTGTTTTTAATTATGTGCCCCCTTTTTTCTTAATCTTCATTTTTATTGTATTTTATGCTAAGAGCCGTGGTGGCGCAGTGGTCAGGGTGCAGTACTGCAGGCTACTTCTACTGACTGGCAGCTGTCTGCAATTTGGCAGATTGAATCTCACCAGGCTCAAGGTTTACTCAGCCTTCCATCCTTCCGAGGTGGCTAAAATGAGGGCCCAGATTGTTGGGGGTAAACCGCTTAGAGAGGACTGTAAATGGTATATAAGTCTTAAGTGCAATTGCTATTGGTATAATAAATCTCAGTCAAAAAAACCAAAAAAGAAATTCTGTTTTTCCAGTAAAGTGTGGCAGATTCAGTCTGCCTGTCTATTATCTATTTATCTTTCTAGCTATCTATACCATAAGCCAATCTTGGAGCAGTACCATGTAGCCTAGTTTTCACTCAGTTCCCATCCCCAATAGAAATCTCTTTGAAGCTGAGCTTCATTGAAGCCAAACTTCAAATTGTTTTCACTTTCTCTGTGCAAGAACAGCCTGAGAACATTAGGAACAAATCTCCCTCCAAATGGCCTATAAGAGTTTGTTCTTGCATGAGTTGACCAATAGGAATGTTCAACTAATGTTACTCAAATATTTGCTCTGAAGTAAGATAACTTTTCTTTTTACTATTTACTATTTACTCCATACAGAAGAAAAGGAAAACAAATTGAATGTATTTGTATGGCATTTTAAAGGAAAAACACAAATAGTTATATGATGAAGATACCCTACTGAAAGGATATTTGTTTGTTAATTTGTTTATTATTTCAAGGCTACCCAGCAATTTATAGATAGAAGTTAAAGGAAAGAAGGTGAGTTGACTCCAAACTCCAAAGTAGCCAATAACAAATTAAACAACCAAGTATTAAAAATGTTGCAGAAATAGCAATAGCACTTAGACTTACATTCCACTTTACAGCCCTCTGTAAGCAGTTTACAGAGTCAACATATTGCCTCCAACAATTTGGGTCCTCATTTTACCCACCTTGGAAGGATGGAAGGCTGAGTCAACCTTGAGCCTGGTGAGATTCGAACTGCTAAATTGCAAGAAGCCGGCAATCAGCAGAAGTAGCCTGCAGTACTGCATTCTAACCACCGCACCACTGCAGTTCCTAAAAAGAACATCAGAAGGATGGAACCAGTACAAATTTCAAGGAGGATATCATTCTACATTTCTGATAAACTGGAAATATAACACAGTATCATTTTTTAAACCTACAGTAGCTTCCACTGACGACCAAATCAGTTGATGACCAAAATGTTTTACCTCTGGTCACGAACGGGTGATTGAGTGGTGACCGAATACAGCCACGGTGATTTGCCCAGCCATGCTGATTTGCCCTTTCATACCACACCATTTTTTTTTCGCGCATGCGCTTCCGGTGACAACCAAATTGGGTGACAATCGAATTCTCTGAATGGATTACAGCCATCACCTGAGTTTCTACTGTATAGCTTTTCATAGTTGTTCTAACCGTGGTTGCAATTGGTAGTATAAAAACCTCTATGTGGGATAGGTACAGGTGGGGACACTGAAAATGTAGTGGCTTACTTGAATCCAGAAGCAGGGAGAGAAAAAAACTCTTTGGCTTTTCCACATCACTCAATCAGCATCTTCATTTGAGATTTGATCTCCATAAGATAGAAGGATAACAAAGACAAAAGTAACTAAAAGATTAACAGCTTATACTTTACACCTCTAAAGTGGCCAAGGCCTGTGGCTCCAGAGGTAATAGTTATAAGGAGCTTGCTGTTTTATCAAGCTGCACAATTGTTATAGGGATATGAAATTGATTAGAAACTATAGCGTTAAGTTTGGGTTCCCTGTTGATGTTATTTGACCTCTTTCCCTAATAATTAGTTTGGAATGAGCACTGTGTATTCCATATGTCAAGGTGCTGAGAATGGAATGAAAAATAGGACAGCTAACAGACAAACAGATTACTCTCAAGCTCTTGGGTTGCCAACATTTGTTAAAGTTCAGTTTTGCTCTGTTTCCAAAAAAACTGGTACAAAGCCAGAAAAACATGGTGTTTTTAGAAAAAAATGTTGCTGGCTATTTGTCTGGAGCTACATTTATCTACCCAGAAGCCCCTCCCCCAAAATTCAGTTTATCCATTGGGCTCCCCAAATTGCCAATCATAACAACAGTTTGAATAAAGTAAAAGACTTAACTATGACTACTGTTTGTGTTGTTACTTATGCAGTAGTAATGTTATCCTAGGTGCTGGGTGTTATAAATGAAATAGAAGAATAATCTCCTTGCCTATAGTTGCTATAGTCATAATCTGTACTCTCTATAGTGATTTTTTGTAAAGCAGCCCAAATAAGAAGTTACCAAATGTTTCTATCATGAAGTAATAAATCATGAGGACACATTTTTATTATAGAAATAAATCCTTTATACAGCACTTCAAATTCAAAGGGTAAGCGGTGTTTTAGAGTGAGCAGAAATGCTCATGTTAATTTATTCTGGCCACCATATTTCAAATGCAGTGGACTTTGTCATTATTTCATTTCACCACCCAGAATCCTTCTATGTCACGGGTGTCAAATTTGCGGCATCACGTTGCCATCATGTGATTTATTGTGATGTTTTTCCTCTTTGTGGAGCTGAGATGGGTGTGGCCTGCACGTAAAGCATCTGGCACATAGGCCACCAGTTTGATACCCCTGCTCTATGTCAATTGCATCTGAAATCCACCCCGGGTGGGCTTCAAAAATGTTAGCAACCGGTTCTCCGTCCGGTTGCTGGGTGGGCATGGCCATGTTAGGTGTGGCCTAGTCGGCCTCCTGCAGCACAGTGAGGGGGCTGTTTTTGCTCTCCCCAGGCTCCAGAGGCTTTGGGGGCCCGTTTCCCGCCTTCTGGAGCCTCTGGGAGGTCCATTTTTCCCCCTCCCCAAATCTCCATGCAGACCTTATTTACCTGGCATCCAAAGTGGACCTTGTGGGGACCCCGGAGAGGGGAGGGGTGGGTGGGGCCAGCTGGGGATGGGATTTACCGGTTTGCCAACCCGCCAATTAAAAATGTAAAATTAGTTACTGGTTCACCCAAACCAGGATGAAACAGTAGCAATCTACCCCCAAGTCCACTGCTTGGGAGTTGAGTTTTCAAATGCTCACAGCTTTCCTGCCCATGCATTTAGTGGGGAAAAGTCCACAGCTTAGTTTGTGAAATATAGACAGCATTGTATCTAAAACTTACATGTACTATAGTGTTTGCTACTTCTAAATAGAATATTTTCTGGCAATCTTCATTAAAATAATATTCTTATGAAAAGAATGCCCCAGCATACCAACTGGTTGGCAGCAGTTCTGAACATTAATGGTTTTGTTTAATTTCTATGTTTGCTTATCCTTATAAATCATAGCAAATAGTACTTATGCTCTAATGCTGTTCTTGGCACATTACAGTATTTCATTCTCCAAAACACCTGAGGGCAGGACAAGAAGCAATGGATGAAAACTAATTAAGGAGAGAAGCAACCTCGAACTAGGGAGAAATTTCCTGACAGTTAGAACAAATAACCAGTGGAACAACTTGCCTCCAGAATTTGGGAATTATCCAACACTGGAAGTTTTTAAGAAGAGATTGGAGAGCCATTTGGTTGGTTGGACTAGAAGACCTGGAAGGTCCCTTCCAACTCTGTTATTCCTATTCTATTCCTATTCTATTCTATTCTATTTTCCCTTTCTGTGCCCAAATCAGTGTTCAGTTCTTTTCTTTGTTCACTGAATGATAAAAGCAGGGACAAGTCATACATTTGGAAATTTAGGATGGGCCCTCTCCCCAAGTGATTGGCATGGGGAGAGGTTTCCTATTCACAAGTACAGACATGAAAAACAGGGTCAGTTTTTTAAAAAAACCCATTTACCAGAAAACAAAGTGAGATCGCTCGTCTTTTATCACACTGCAAGATACGGTTAGAATCCAATCAGTGTAACAGAGGCTAAACTAATTACTAATAAAAATGATGGTGGAAACACTAAAGTATTTCAGAAACATGAATGAAGTTGCACAGGGTAAGCAGAGCCAAGTAAATTTCCATTAGCTGGCAGAAGGCTCCACCCAAGTTCAAGATGACTAATTTGTGCATTGCTTTCTGCCTTGGCCCAGGAGTGTGATTTCTTTTGATTAGAAACAGTCTCTGAATGTGTCCACAAAGGTCTGTCCCAAATCTGTGGTCAAATATACCAGCTTGTCATTAAAATAAATAAAGAGAAACCCTACCAGTGCTAACTAGTTCAATATAGTTTATTCCAAAGATGTATGCACAGTGTAGCCTAAATTTTTACAGGATCCTTCTTAAATATAGCAGGCAGAGTCCAGTGTGGTGATTTCTTTTTTAATATTGGTTGGATTTTTAATAGATTATCAGAGTTGGAAGGGACTTGTTGGTCATCTAGTCCTACCCCCCCCCCCATCCAAATAGGAGACCATTTCTGACAAATGGCAGTCCAATCACTTCTTTTTCTACTTTCTAATTTCCTACTTTCTCTCTCTTTCTCTCTCTCCTCCCCCCAAAAGAAAGCAAGAATAAAAACTTTCTCTTTTTTTTCTTAACACACAATATTGCATTCCTTCCATTGATTCCTAAAGTCGTTTTGTGTCCCTGCCTCCTTCCTAGCTTACGTGTCTTTTGCTCTAAAGAAACATGTATATCTGTAATTTAACTAAACACTACCATGCTGATCTTCTAATCTAAGATGAAAATAATTATGTACACATACGATGTTAGATAACTGTAATCATAAGGAGACACTAAAGGCCAAATATAGGGTGTGTTACACACTTACAGCAGGCCCACACTTCCTCAGCTTGGTAACCTTCAGTTGTACTACCTCTGAGTGATGTTACATTCTTCTGAGTACTACCTTTGAGTTATGTTACTGTCACATTCTTCTACTGGTATCTTATGTTGAAGCATTTTATTTATTTAATTATTTATTTAATTATTTTATTTATTTATTTATTTATTTTTCGCTGCCTGTCACTTCAGTACTCTTTATTCTCTCTAAAATGTATAGGCAAAAAAATAAATAAAAGGTGGCTTTATTCTCTGTGAGCTTGCCGTACCACTGGATAATGCTTGAATAAATCAATTATTTTTCAGAATTATGCTACTCACTATTTATGCTACCACTATTTATGCTACTAATAATTATGCTACTACTAACCCTGAAAATATGACCTATCCTGAAAGTAAGCCCCAGCTTGATTTTTACACGTGCACCCAATGTAAGCCCTACTCCTAATATAAGCCCTCATTAAGATCCTACCCACTCCAGAGTGGATGGGTAAAAATTAAGCTAGGGTGGGGTTGTGGGGTGGAGCTGCTCTACCACTTACCTGCAATTTTATGCAGGCCTCGCACACCCCGACATCTGCCTTGCCTGCCCATTTCTTCTGCAGCCGGCAACGCTGGCAAGGCTTTCCTGAAGGCCTCGGTAGCTGATAACAAAGCTCTGGATTGATCTGGAGCTCTGTTATCTGCTGCTGAGGCCTTAAGGAAAGCCTTGCCGGTCGCAGAAGAAGAAGTTTCTGAAGGCCTCTGACAGTGAAAAGGAGGCTGGAAGCGATACATGCAAGTGAGGTTAGTCAGTGGATGACATCCTCTGAAAATAAGATCTGGTTCCTTTTTTTGGTGGCAAAAATATAAGACAGGGTCATATTTTGGGGGAAACATAGTATATGTGATGCAACATATAAGGCATCTGAATCTGGGTCTAATGTATTTGTTTTTGATGTCTTCAGTAGTATTTATGTACTTATTTTAGATTTTTTTAAAATCCCAACTTTATTACTTTTGTAATAATAACTCAAGGCAGCAAACATGCCTAATGCTTCTTTCTCCTCCTCATTTCTCCACAACAATGGGGCCTAGAAGGAGAGCCTTCTCTGCTGCCCCTTGGAACATCTTGTTTGCATTGATTATTCTCTCTCAGCTATAACTGACAGTTAGGCATGTTCATTTATTTCAAGACGAGTATTCATTTAATTCATATTAAATGGAGCCTTAATGAAAAAAAACATAGAGACTTGATGGCAGAGAAAGACCTAGAGGTCCATCGAGTCTACCTTTTGAGTTTGTTTTCTCTTTAATCTGTATTATTTATTATTTTAATTATGATTTTTATATTTTAATGTTTATTTCATTCTTCATTTTTTGTCGGTTGATGGATATTGCAAGCATTAGGGTTCAATTCAGAATATATAAAATCTTCTTCAAGTTAATCTTGACTTCTTGCAATTTTATGAACAATCCAAGAGGTTTTCTTGCAATAATATAGAAATGATTTTTTAAAATATTTCCTTCTTACATTGTATTATTGTTTACTTCTCAGTCAAGCCCACAATCATGGTACTTCTTAATTGATTGATTGTGTGCTTTCAATCCGATGTCATCTTCTAGCAACCATATGTCTAGATTTTCTTCAGGACAATCCATACACTAGAGGCAGGACTATTTCAAACCTGTTTAATTCTGTAAAAGTAAATTCTGTCTAGGAGTTTTCTGAATTGTACCTTATTTTGTGTGTTCTATTTGCTACTTAAAGCAATACGCTGTAGATACGTTTGGGCAAGGTTGCAATGAAAATGTTAAGGAACCATTAAATTTTCCATTACCATTAAACCATTAAATACATAAATTTTCATCCTTCTCTGTATCCGAGAGTTGGATACACTCCCAACTTAATGAACATTTCAAATAATGTCTTGGCATTCTTAGCCTCAGTAAGTATTTTAACCCTGTTCTAATCTCCTTTGTTTTTATAAAAAATAAATAACAAGGTGATTTTTTTTGTATGGCTATCGCATTAAATTGCTTGTGTGTTTACATCATAGAAACTGGATGAATTGTATATAAATATGCAAGTATGAAAGAAAAAAACATTTTCTTGGATTTGTGCCCAATGTCTTGTCAGGCTTACTTACCTCCATTGATATAGAAATAGTTCTGTTGTTATTTTCTGCGCAAAGCAGAACCCCCAAGAGTTATAGGCAATTAAACAGAGTTCTGGTCATGTGAAATTTCCAACTGATATTTGAAAGCATGTCAGTAAATAAAAGTGCTATTGAATTACAAACAACAGGAGACATTCAGCCACCATAAATTTCAATTCTTTGAAGTCCCTGTTGATCAGTTCAAATAACAGAGGCATCAGACCAAATATATTTTAATTCAGTGTCTTCCTCTGTATGACAAGATGTAATCCACAAGCAGCAGAGATCGTTTTAATTTCTGTAATGTCATTTGAAAAAAAAAATGCAAGTAGAAACACGTCAGATTCAAGAACTTGCAGACTTTTGCAATGTGAACAAGTACAGCAAGCAAATACATTGAACTGATTGCTTCACCCCCAGCCCCCTAGAACATGCCAGATGTGTTGTCCGTTTTTTTGCATGCTACACAATTTGTGAATAAATACAGTTCTAAACATAGCCTTTCTTAATTTCCAAAAATTGTTCAGTTTGTGTTTAAATGATATGACTTGCTTTAAAGTTTAAATCTAGTGGGCTCTTATTAAAGTACTTTTGTGACATGTGCACCTGTTTAACTTGAGGGAAAGATTCCTTCTTCATTGACTTAGTGGGAGGGGAAACTGTTGGCAGTAAACTTTAGAAGCTCAGTATTGTGCAGAGGGGCCCTGTTGAATTGAGTGCTACTTTTCCAATGTGTACTGTGTCTGTGTGGAATGAAAATGCTGTCTGTGAAAATCGTTGGATCTGTTAGACCAATTTGCTTGCTAGCACGACAAAAGGTATTTTTGCTTTTTTTGGAATACGTACTGAGGAAATTACAAATGCAGACAGAAAGGATTAACTTTGATTTTGTGGGGAAATGATGAAAAGCTAATTGATGCCTTTAAAATTTATCATTGTATACGAATAACATTGCTATGTTAGGTTTGCAGTATTAGCAATATACAAAGTGATTTAGCAATACCACTTAGATTTCTATACCACTTCACAGTGCTTTAGAGCCCTCTCTTAAGAATCAGCCTATTGCCCCCCCCCCCCAACAATCTGGGTCCTCATTTAACTGACCTCAGAAGGATGGAAGACTGAGTCAACCTTGAGCCGGTAAGGACCGAAGCCCTAGCAGTCAGCAGAATTAGCCTGCAATACTGCATTCCAACCACTGCGCCACCTTGGGTTTAGCTTCCAATAGATTAAAAAGGCAAACCTTTCTAAGCTTTCTCACTTTAAAACACAATTGATGAGTCTAGGACAGAAAAGACAACCAATTTGAGAGTGGGATGTCACTTTTTGTCTTTGGTTATAACTCTATATGTAAAGTGCATCTATTTTATTTCCAAAAAAAAAAAAGGTAAGATAGATTAATTAGATGTGTTCATGGCTGAATGTATGATCAAAATTCTCACTTCAATTCAGTCTGGCAACTTGCTTAGTAGATACCAAGCTTTCAGTAGCTCAATTCAACAGATAGTAAGGTTCTTCCAGAGTTTTATATTAAAAGAATAAGTTTATAGAAATTTTAGCAACTGGATAGCGTTTAGTTTTTGACCCAGTTTATCTCTCTGCTTGTTAGTCTTTTAATATCAATTTTGTGTAAATTGAGGAGGAGACTAATCTCTTAACTGATAAGAGGGATATTTAGATGGTCAGTATGTGAATCTTTTTCAGCCTCTGAACTATTTCAGTAGAAAGTTAGACAATTTTGTGCTGCACAGAAGTAAACACAAGTATTTATTACAATCCCTTATGGAACCTGAAGTGGTCCTTGATGCCTGAAGACCCAGAAGAATCTAGAAAGAAGTTAGGAATACTCCAGAGAAGGAAGTGGTTGATGGTGTCCATCAACAGATTGGCAACCATATTTGGTGGCTGTGAAGAACGAGCGGAAGGAATGAAAATGCAGAGGTTAGAATTTGGCAAGTCTTTGAAACAGACTGGGTACTCTACTATTTGCCTATCTCTCCTGACATCCTTCATTGCAACAACTCCAACTTATGGTGTTGCTGTTGCAAAGAAAATCAAATGGATGTATCTCAAAAAAAATGAAGTTGCTGAGAAGCGTCTGTCCAGCAAGAAAGCAAATGGACAAAATGTCAGTTAAGGGAAAGTAAAAGTAAAAACCTCTTAAGGGACTAATTAGGAAAGGGAAGTGGGAAAAAGGAAAAAAAGAAAGGCTTAGAATTAGAATGAAGAGATCAACAAGTAAAATACCAACGAGTAAGGCCATTGGATGAAAAAGAATAATGACATAACAACAGTATAGCAAAGCAACACATTAGTCTTACAACACAAGAGTAACTTAGGAAATAGTGACAATTGGAATAAAACCAGCTAGGGGAAATAGATTATGATAAAGAACTAAATAATGTTTAAGAGATATAATAAAGTCCCTACAAATAACAGTTCACACATTAGTTAAAGGTTGAAGCACAAACATTTTTGTAAACCAACTTTTTGCTAATAAAAGATTGAATGGACTGAGGTTATCACTGTACTAACTCCTGTGACTGGAAATAAGGAATAAGACTTTAAACTGCTGGAGTTATTGAATCACAATATTTGCACTAGCCTTATTCAGATTGCAACTATAGTGATTATTATCAAATCATTTGGGTTCATAGATTGGGCTAAAGCAGTTTATAATATAGGTTGGTTAATTTTAATTTGGCACTCATGAAACAAGCCATTGTCGTTTGTAAGTCACAATTTATCGCTTATTGTTTTTTATGAATAGGATGTGTATGAGTAAATCAAGTAACCTGTGACATAAAAAAGCATTTGTTAGAACTGTGTACGATATTCAGCCTTTGTTACAATACAGTAGTTTAGTCTTAATTATCTGAATTGTAATTATGGAAACTGCAGCATTGTTAATTTTCTGTAAATTAATACCCACAAATCTTAACTGCCAAACTTACTAAGTTCATTTTCTTTTGTTCTTCAACACAGTTGTATAAACAGGAAATGTAATTTTGGTAGTAAATGATATGTACTTTTCAAAACAAACATTTTAAAACAATACAAGCAATAATAAATGATCATTACAAAAAAATACTTAAGAAATAGATTTGTTAATTTTGGTACCTTACAGATTGTCATATTTAATTTGACATAAACTTTCATTAATGAAAATTTACTTAATCTGATGTATGTAAACACACATTTTCTACTAGTTTTTATTTTTTTTTGAAGTGCAAAATTCTGCTTAAAGTTATAATTTTGAACTACTTACAATTTTGAAATGGAAGTATATTCATTTAAATTATTTATTGATTCCACAATTTGGCCCACATGCATTATATCTAAAACTACTGAACTATATCAGTATTGGGAATTATTTTTTATTTGCATGTGTGTATGGAAGTGTTGCAATGATAGTTGCAAGAACTCTCGAATAAAGAATTGGAATATCCCCATATTAACAAATCAAGAGCTGAGAATCTTAAACAATATTAACTACATATTTCTTATCATCTTAAGATGAGACTACAGTGCTATAATCAAAAATGTGTACAGGATTATATAGGATATACAAAAGCTTTAT
Source organism: Laticauda laticaudata (assembly GCA_004320025.1). Classification (NCBI taxonomy): domain Eukaryota; kingdom Metazoa; phylum Chordata; class Lepidosauria; order Squamata; family Elapidae; genus Laticauda; species Laticauda laticaudata. The sequence goes on from BHFT01014118.1 coordinate 32,539, forward strand.
AAGATTGTCTTGAAATCATTATGAGAGTGCAGATAATAGCCCATCTACAGCATCTTTAACTGTCTTTCTTTTATGATGTAATATCTGTGGAGGGAAGTTATGTGATCCTATGAAAAGATGCTATTGCATTGGGATCTTGGAACTATGTTCTGCTTGATCCAAAATATCTTTGGAGGATTAAACTGAAGTTCTAGATAGCTTTGTTGTGAATATTTATCAAATCAATTCTTGAACTGGATATATGATAAAAATAACTTATTTGGCAGAATGACTATACACATTCTAAATTACCACTGAGTTTGAAAAATATGCTTTCAAACCAATTTAATTGTGCTAGCAATTTTTACAGAATTATTTATCAATGATCTTTGGTGAATAAAAATGTTTTCCAGAGTTTAGGTGAAAAGCTAGGTATGTTTCTTTTTCAAGTTTGGGATTAAAAATGTGTGAAAATACAGGGATAGTAACATTTTCATAAGAGCATTGAATGTTACCCTTCTATTTTATTAGGCAAGCTTTCCCCTTTTCACACACAGAAGAAAAGATTCTTTGAATTGTTTAAAAATTTGTGCTAGCAGTAAATGGTCAGTCAGGTGTGAAAATAACCATTATATTTACCTTTGCCTTTCTATTATAAGTCAGCAACTGAATTTTCAAAGATAGTTAGTTCTACCTGATACTGGTATTTTATTTACTTTCTCTCAAGTTCACATGCATGAATGAAATCAAGCTTATAATATTACAATGTTGTTTTAATTTCATGCCTTTGTTCAGTAGTCTTTCACTCTGATCTATAGAACAATGGAGAATTCTCTCTGGAGTTCATTTCCCTCTTTATAATTTAAGACTGTTCATTTAGACTAAAGTAGTCTAATCTATGTTGCTAACATTGAATACAAATCTAGAAAGCAGAAAAATTATTGTTAATAAATGTTTTTGAGGTGGCTTCAGAAACTGACCAAATATTCTTGTATGGTAGGTTAATGTATGATTATTTTGTTGTTGGTTTTGCTGTTGTATATAGAAATGATAGTACTTTCAGCTCTCAAAATAGATACAGTTTTAGTTCTTATCTAGAAAAGCTCTGAAATAAGCTTTCTAATACTCATGATGGTACAACTAAATTTTTCTAATAATAGAGGAGAGATTCTAACCAGAAGTGCAGCGACATACTATAGGTAGGTGAGTGAATGTCAACTTTGGGCAACTTTCCTCACACCAGGGCCTTTACACAAGTAGCAGTACACTTTCAAATCTCGTAGTTATTGATTATATATATGGGAATGATAGGAAGTAGAGTCCAGCTTATGTGGAAGGTAGGCCTAAAGTCTATCCATCTTTAGTATGAACATAAGGCATCTTAAACTTGTTAAGAGTACAGTGATGCTTAAAAGTTTCTGAACTCTTTACAATTTTCAATATTTCTGCATACATATGACCTAAAACTAGATAGAAGGGAGCTCAGCTGAACAAAAGATCAGGCATAGCGTATATTGTGTTTTCTTATGTTGCCTTGCTGTTGATTAAAAGTCTGAAGACAGGATGAAAACTCAACAATTGGAATGTATGTTGGAAGAAACAGAAACAGACCTAACAAAAGAGAAGGTGGGAGTTGCATTATATGTAAAAGACCACTACACCAATGATTTTTTACAGATGTAAAAAAAAAACCAAAAATGCACAAAAGCAAGGATGAAAGCCTCCCTGAATGCATATAAGTTTTAAATAAAAGGAAAAAAGTATGACCTTGCCAGAAGGGTCGCTGTAAGTCACCAGCCATTTAAATATATCACAATGCTTCAAAACGGTATTGTTTCAGGATGCCTTTTAAAAAGATGAATTTATTTATTTAAGTATGGCATATCATATGAACTAGCAATATATATCAACATTTCATCTAGATTTGTAATACACCATCATATATACAGCACATACATACATACATACATACATGCATACATTCATATACATATGGTATTCAGCTTTGTTTGGGTATTTTCCCACATCATCATAGTTTTGGCAGAATCTCATCTGCCATCATCAGGCTTCTGTATTGTGTTCCTCAGAGGAACACAAAGAATACCCGAAGGAAGCTGAACAGCATACATGTAAGTACCCGCGAAAACTTAAAAAAAACACATATGTATGAATGTATGTATGTATGTATGTTGTTCAGCTTTCTTCAGGCATTATCCCACGTCATTGTAGTTGTGCTTTTAAAGTTGTAGCAACGTTTCGGCAGAATCTCATCTGCCTATCCACGTCGATTGTAGGGCTATTTGTTATCTTAATTCGTCGTGTCAGAAATCTCAAATGTGCCATCATCCAGTCGTTCTGTATTGAGTTCGTCTGTGAGTCAGGCTAGTCACAGCCGTTTAGTTTATTTGAGGCTAGCGCTACCTGTTGAGTTCCAGAATGCTTTTTTCTTATCGCTGATTGTTTGGGAGTCTTGGTCTGTGTTTATTGTATTAGAGTTTGCTTGGATTGGTGTTTCGGTTTCCTTCTGGTCTGTTTTGGTGGCTTTGGATTGGCTGCAACATTGTGTTTCCCGTATTGGAGCTTTCAGTGCAGCTTGGCTTCGAGGGGTAAAAAGAGATGGCTATCATCTACCCCAAAGATAAAATTGACCTTGGAAAACCAGGCTATACAAAGTCCCCTGTGCTTCATGCCCGGCACATACATTGGCGACAGAGAGAATAAGGTACCGCCTGGATGAACACAAAAAATGCAGTAAAGTGGAACACCCTCCTCCTAGTCCAACACAATGCGGTCACAACATCAACTTCAAATGGCACCAAAACCCTAGCCACTATGAAAAAAGCCCAGCCACAGAAATCAGTCAGAGAAGCATAGAAGAATTGAAAAAAGACTGAAAGCATGAATGAAGAGATCGATTCACCAGACTGGTCAATCATTTGGGAAGCACTGGGCACTCAACAGGCTTCTCAACAGAAAGTCTCCACACCAGCCAGACAAAACACCTGGGTCTCACCTGGGCACAAACAGATCCCCCCTGATACCTCCAGCTCAAATACACCCCAACCAGGCACCCAGATGAAACCTAGCAGCTTCCTAATAGATGATAGCCATCCTTTTACTTTTATCTTAAAGAAAGATAAATATTTTTGGTTTATTACTAGCCTGCATAGATTCCAGTCTCATACTGTGAACATATCATGTTGGCCTAACCAAACACTGATAATCACAAGATTTCAAGGAAGAATTTATATAGTATTTGCCATTGAATGTAACAAAAAATAACAGCCTAACTCTATCACAATAGTCATATAAAAGAATACAAATAAGTCTCTTTAAAAAGTAAGAGATTTATTCAGTTTGCAATAAACCTTTCTATATCAAAGGGTTGATCTAAGAGACAGAAGAAATAATTTATGATTTATGATCCAGACATATGTCAGGGGTATGGGGGGGGAGAACTTTTTCTCTTGTAAAAAGTTTGCAAATAAAATAATGAAGAATAAAAGTATAAAAAAGATTGCAAACAAAAGTTGATGCTGCTTATCCACTCTGAATATTTATATATGGTCCAGTCAAACATCTGGATTCTTTGACTTGAGTCTTTCTATCCATATGATGTTTGCTATTCTTCACATTTGCCACCTAAAGAACTTTACAAAAGGTCTTATGTCCTAATCTCATTTCAAATTCCTTTCTTAAACATATATGGAACTCAGAGTTTCCCTGCATGGAAACCAGTGCTCTCTGTTGGCAACAATTTGTGCACCATTCCATTACTAGATAATAAATCATGCCTATTGTCTTATTCTTTGGTCTGTCACACTAAAAGAAAGCAGTGCACAGTTCAAGTCTCCAGTTTGTATAATGCATATATCTAAAGAAAAGCTTTTGCAGTCAAAGCACTTGATTGATAAATATTAAATTGTCTCCATAATATATGTACTAATAGTGTTTTTATTTGCATGGGCTTGTGTGCCTTTACATATACATCAATATTATCATATGAAGAACTATATAAAAATTTCAGATAATTTCTTGTTGGCTGGCACCTTTGAAATTAGAAGAATATAGTGTTTCAGTGAGAACATAAGCAGAATGTTGTCACGGTGTATTGGTTTTATTCATTTTTATTATATACCCCTGATGGATTTTCCTCTCAGTTTTTAAAAGCAAAATATTCATTAGGGGAAAATGATTTCATTAATGTTTTGCTTTCATAAAATGCAGAGGTAGAAATTAATTGTAATTTAAATAAATAGTTGTTACGACCATTGTTCAAATTGCTAACACGATTGGTGAACGAATTACAATTCTTGGAATTGTAGCCCAAACAAACACTTTTTGATAGCCTATGTAAGAACATCGAATGTTCCCAGCCAAATACTTACAAAAATAGAGGGATTAATGTGTAGAAGCAGAATTCAATCGAAGATGCTTTAATTTTGATTACTAGACTACCTCTGATCACCATGTAGACATTGGAATAAGGAAATATAAATTAGTTATTGCTTCCTTAGCTCAGGCTGATTTCAGCCATATAAGTGCAAATATGCATGCCTAGTGAAGATCAAATACTTATTTTGGATTTTCATAAATGAAATTGGTAACAATTCTATTTTTCTACCATCTGAAATATTAACAATTGGTTGATTGATTAATTTGATTTGATTTTAATCCACTGCAATCAATCAAAGCTCAGCACTTAACCATTGGTAATAAAATATTAATGGTATAGCCAATCAAAGTAAAATTCCCAAAGTTGATAGCACAAAATGCAAGTTCTGACAAGAGCAAACAAAAAGGATAAGAAATAAATAAGAGAATGTATGGTAATAGGAAATATAGAATAAACTTTCTGAAATTACTATTATTGTATTCTTTTACTTCTTGAATTAAGTTGGCATGTGTAAGTTCATTCATTGTACAATTGCTGCAGAGAAAATCTGTTTATTTGGTATTTGCTACTTTTCTGTGGTGTATTCATAATGAACTGAGCACTCTCCAAACTGGTGTAGCTCTCAAGTAGGGAATAATTAGTTCTGTCAATCAATTGTATTTGTATAAGTGACTAAAGTATTTATCTTATCTTTCTCTACTTTGTCTTGTTTTTCCAGCCAATAGTGCTCATGTTCTGCCGTTTACATTGACTAGGTAGAAATATTATTACAGCATTGCTATTTTCTTTGATAATAGTCTGCAAGGATGAAAAATGTCTTGCCGAGATTAAGATTCCACCTTGGATTTGGCACTATTTATGAATCTATTTAAATTTGTCTATTTTAATTTTCAAAGGTTTCCAATAAGTTAAACTGTGGCTATAAGCTATTTTGTTACGAGGAAGTATAACTAATGAAATTTGAATGTCAGCTTTTTAACAATATATTTGGATCCAAGGAGTACCTTTCAGTATGAGATATATAATGAAGTTCTCCTAGATGTGAGCATCTTGTGTAGGTATTTTAAAATGATAAAGTTTCATTTGTATAGTGTTTGTCCATTGTTCTTCTTGAAAAATGGGCATTGAAATGGAAATTTGACATTTCCACTTGAAAAATATATCCATCTGTGGATTGATTTCCAGAGTTCTTGGAAACCATTGTTCCATATATTACAGTTTTTTCTTTCCCTTTGGACACTTCCATCTTATTTTTTTTACAAGAAAGAACAATTTTTCCTTGAAATGCAATCATTTTTTCCAAACAATTTATTAAATTTAATTCCAATATCTCATTATTTACACTGTGCATTGCGTATTTTCCTACTTAGGTATATGCATTATTTACACTGTGCATTGCGTATTTTCCTACTTAGGTATATGTCTGGAATGTTGAAGAGATATTAAACTTGAAATAGAGAATTATAACCCCCATATTTAAATAGATACGTGTGTTCCATGAAGGAAGACCTTCTCCTGTGTTATCCATATCTAATGGAATTAATACACTTGAAACTATGATTAACCTCCACTATTCCTCCATATTTTAAAAAAATAATTCTGCTGACCTTCAAGTAGGCATTTTGAGTTGAACTTCATTGGGGACTGGTTGTAAGGGTGATTGATCGTAATTCAAGGACTACCAGTACTGCCTCAATTTCCCTGAGAGGAAAGTTAGGATATAAATGACATACAAAAAATACACAATTACAATACACCAAAGAACCTTATATACATTAGAAAATTGAAGAAATTTAGCTGGTTCATACACAGTTTTTTGTGTTACATGTATGAATAACCCATAGCTTGAGCTTTTATATTACTCATCATGCACTTCTTCTAATAGTTGTGATTCCTCTACTACACGGGTGTCAAACTTGATTGTATGATGATGTATTGTGACATTGTGACTTTTTTTGCATTTGTGGAGCCGAGGTGGGCATGGTCTGGGCATGATACATCCGGCCCGTGGGCTGCCAGCTTGATAAAGCTGCTCTATTATATACTGAATACAAGAGCGGATCTACAGTTTCAGAGATAGAATAGATAGAATTCTTTTTTGGCCAAGTGTGATTGGAGACACAAGGAATTTGTCTTGGTGCATATGCTCTCAGTGCACAAAAAAGAAAAGATACATTCATCAAGAGTCAAGAATCATAAGGTACAACACTTAATAATAGTCATAGGGTATAATTAGCAATCAAAGCATACTAGGAAACAGGCAATATAAATCGTAAGGATACAAGTGACAAAGTTACAATCATACAGTCACAAGTGGGAGGGGATGGGTGATAAGCAGTGATGAGAAGATTAACAGTAATAGTTGTGCAGACTTTGTAAATAGCTTGACAGTGGTGAGGGAATTATTTGTTTAGCAGAGTGATGGCGTTCGGGAAAAATCTATTCTTGTGTCTAGTTGTTCTGATGTGCAGTGCTCTATAGTGTCATTTTGAGGGAAGGAGTTTAAACAGTTTATGTCCAGGATGTGAGGGGTCTGTAAATATTTTCACAGCCCTCTTTTTGACTCATGCAGTCTAATGTAGTGGTAAATTGATGCTATGACATTTCATATGCATTCAGAAATGCATTTCAGAAAGGAAATGATGTGTGCTTGGGGTGCTCCTGCAGAAAGTCCTATTTGAGTGATAATCCTGTGCGTCCATGTTTTTTACCCCATGTGATCGCTAACTAGTCCTAGCCAGAAGATCTCAAGCATCTCTGAAGTAATTGCAGATCAAAGGTCAGTCCATGGAACACAGGACAGGGCTCTGACAATGAGAAGGAGTTTTAAAGCCTGCACCTTGTTTAACACTCCAGTGAGAAAACTCTTTTGACCGAGTGAGGCGGCTGCTTTCTGACAGGTCAGCAGGAGGCAAAGGCTGTAAACCCAGAATGACAGTGGCTAAAAGAGTGAATGGGAAGGAGCTGTTGTTATGCTGGCAGCTGCAGTTAGAACAGTAACAGAGAGTTCTGGAATGCTGCCTCTTACAAGCCGCTTATATATAACCGTAAGAAAAAAATTGGGAGGTCAGGAGAATGAAAACAGCTGAGATACACGTTCCTGTTGATAGGATGGGTCTACCCTTATCAGCACATACTTTGGGAGTAGCTAAGGTGGCAAAGAATGCAACATTGCATTGATCAAGAAAGTATTGTCATATGGCCTGTTGTTTCTAGAATAATAGCCATGGCATAAATGGTTTGAATGTTGTTATTGTTTGTGTGAGTTAGTTTGCACCAGGACAAAGTGAGCAAGGAAAGTGACATGTAGATAAATCGTTTGCTTTAGCTAGATGTATCTCATCCAGTCATACACTTTAGGGAAACCATTAGATTATTTCTGAATAGCAATCTGATTATCCAAAGGAAGGATGCTTTTTTGTAAAGGGATGCCTTTATAAAAATAATACTCATCAACTGTGTTCTTGTAACAAGACTTACTACTTTTAATGTGATAGTGTTTGCTCTCCTGTTTAGGGGAGAACATTCTTGTTTGGAGATCACAGTTTTTAACATTATATCAGGATGTGCTTCTAGCTTCTATAGGTTCGATGGACTGCCAAACACATTTGTATCAAAATGCTTTAGCCATTCCTGGGATTCATCAGAAGTATATTCTTAAGAAGATTTGCAGTAGATGTTTTTAATGAAGTGTATTTTGTCATTCCACCTTTACCAATTTTATTTTGTAGTGTAGAACTATAGGATAACTGTGAAGAAAAATGTGATCTAACAGTCCTCTAAATCAGCTTTCTGTGGGAACTAGTTTTTCTAGCATGTACGATTCCTGAAATAAACAGACTATTTGAGCATATATATTCACAGAAAAATAAGGGTTGAAAATTATTTTAAAGGGCATGAACATAGCGCAATATGCCCAGTTATGTTCTCAGATTTAAAGAGGTCTTGGATTAGTTATTATGTGCCATCAAGTTGGTGTCGTCTTTTAATGGCTACACATAGATTTTCTGCAGAATGATCTACCCTTTGATTGGCCTTCAGCTCTTCCAAAGGTACATTTATTGCCATTATAAACAAATCCTTCCACCTTGCTATTGTTTTTCAGGACTTCATTATAGTCACTGTTAATTGTAAAATGGTTGCTGCATCTGTTGTCACTTTGTTTTCTTTAATCCTCGTCCCATTTTTCTCACTGTGCTTTTGGACATTTATTTCTAGAGCTTCCAGATCGTTTGCGTTTTAAGTTTTCAAACACGTTCCATCAGCATATTACAAGTTATTAATGTTAACAATATTAATCTTTTCAATGGCATATTGTTCAGTTTAATTGTTTTTCAATAACAATGGACATTCCTTTCCTTCACAATTAAACAGTTAAATCAACTTTCACTTTATATTAGTTAGATTTACACACTAATTTGCTAAAGCATGGTTTGTCGAGCAAGCTATAATTAACTTGATTCTCACACCTAATGCTAATCAGAATAGAATAGAATTCTATTGAATTGAATTGAACTGAATTCTTTATTGGCCAAGTGTGATTGGACATACAAGGAATTTGTCTTGGTGCAGATACTCTCAGTATACATAAAAGAAAAGATACATTCATCAAGAGTCAAGAATCAAAACATACAACACTTAGTAATAGTCATAGGGTACAATAAGCAATCAAATCACACTAGGAAACAGTCAATATAAATTCTAAGGATACAAGCGACAAAGTTACAGTCATACAGTCACAAGTGGGATGGGATGACTGATAAGGAGTGGTGAGAAAATAAACAGTAATAGTAGTGTACACTTTGTAAATAGTTGAACAGTGTTGAGGGAATTATTTGTTTAGCAGAGTGATGGCTTNTAATAGTAGTGTACACTTTGTAAATAGTTGAACAGTGTTGAGGGAATTATTTGTTTAGCAGAGTGATGGCTTTCAGGAAAGAACTGTTCTTGTGTCTAGTTGTTGTGGTGTGCAGTGCTCTATAGCGTCGTTTTGAGGGAAGGAGTTGAAACAGGTTATGTCTGGAATGTGAGGGGTCTGTAAATATTTTCACAGCCCTCTTTTTGACTCGTGCAATATACAGGTCCTCTATTGAAGGCAGGAGGGTAGTAATTGTTTTTACTGCAGTTCTAATTACTTTCTGAGGTTTGTGTCTATCTTGTTGGGTTGCAGAACCAAACCAGACAGTTATAGAGGTGTAGATGACAGACTCAATACTTCCTCTGTAGAACTGTATAAGCATGTATCAAAATGATTAAATGCATAAAGAATAAAGCATATATTTAATACTTAGAAGAAAGTGAAATTATGTAAATATCAAAACCAGAATTTAAAATGCATATTCCCTATCCAAGCAACAGCATTTTTTTCAGATAGCAGTGTGAATGGAATGGGGAGTGATTGTCCAAAGAGTATATTGTTCCATTGGGATATCTGAAAAAATGTGTTTATTCTAGTAAAAAAAAAGGTGAGAATGCAGCAGAGATGTAAAAAGCAGTGATGATTTTCATGTAGCTTGTATTTCTTGTCTATGGCAAAGAAATTGACTTCTGCCCTTTTTTTACAGTTTAGGAAATATAGTTTTTGTTTCAAATATTTTTCCCACTTAAATGAGGTCATATTCTTAATTTAATAATACTGTTCATGATTCCACCAAGTGCTATCTTTAACAGCTCCAAACAGTTCAAAACTTGTTTCTATTGTAATAAAGACTTAGTAGATGTCTGCTATAGTCCCTAAAGAGAAAGACAATTTGCTTTTTTTAAAACATTATTTAACAGAGAGTGCTTGTTACGAATGGTGATGAAATAGCTTCCTTGTGATTTACACAGATGGAACCAAGTATAGAAATGAGATAAACATATTAACAGGGATATGTCTGCCTGCATTCCTAGATTAGATTAAGGTAGGATTTGTACACTACTGTTGAATACTCCCCAATAGAGGGTTTGAGGGGGGGAATGCAGATGCAACTTCTACTCCGTGTTGACTCTTGCTGACTGCCTGGACTTGTACCTGCAGTTTTCTTGGCATGTTTTCTTCCTAAAGTTGAGAGACAATTGGCTCGGAGTTACCCAGCTGACTTTATGCCTCAGACAGGACTAGAATTAATGTCTCCCTGTTTCTAGCTTGGTACCTTAACCACTGCACTCATTATGATGTGTACTGCATATTTTATATTTACTTTGCATTCAAGTATATGTTTTCTATCCATGATAATTCAAAAATAGTTAAATTTAGCAAGATCAAACTGTCAGGGGTTTCTGTATTTCACATGAATCAGAATTGTATGTCTTTCTTAAATGAAGCTTCAATATTTCCTTTACTTAATGGAACATTAAAATAGGTTACTAAACATAGCACTTGAAAGTCAGCAATTTCTGAAGTTTTTCTGCTCTCTCTTTTTAAGAAATTCTGCTCTGAAAGTTTGGTTACCAAAATGCTACCCTGTATTTCTCCCTCCATTAAAACAAACCCACATCACAGAATCAGCTTTTGATTTGGCCTTATGTGGAAAACACTTTATTTTGGTTGAACATCCTGTATTTCAAACTTCTAATTAATCTAAATATGGTGTGCACTATTATGTCTGACTGAGAATATTTGGAATAGGTGTCTGCTATAGGTAACCCATTGGAATGGGTTTTCTTTGTCTAAATTTGATACTGATTAATTTTTTAGCATCTAGATTATTATAAATAATAATATAAATGAATATTTATAATAAAATATATTTATATTATATATGCTAATATAAATTAGCAGTGCTATTTGTAATGAGAATAAGGAATCTAGCTAGCAGCTATGGAGCTCTTTGAAGAATTCAAACTATGCATCTTATTGGTATTCACATTTCAGTGCTAAAACATGTAAAAGACACTGTTGATTACTTGACAAGCTACTTGAAAGCTAAGGACCTTTCAAAATAGGCCTATCTCTAATGAGTAATAATTATTTAATATTCCAGGTTCTTATCTTAGTCTGAAATGCTTCTTTTCTTAAGATGCTTAGCTTTCAATTTTAAAAACAATTAGTTGCAAAATATTAATAAAATGTTAGCTCTGATTGCATTTAAGGAGACCTAACAGAAAAACAGAATAATGGAGTCCGAAGGGACCTTGGAATCCCTCTAGTCCAGGTGTGTCAAACTCACGGCCCGCTGTCCACATGTGTCACTCCTGTTTTAGCAAAGGGGAAAACAATCATATGCCATGTGACGACAGGACACTGCAAGTTTGACATTCCTGCTCTAGAACACGCAGGAAACTCCATATTATTCTGGACAAATAGCTATCTCATCTCTTCTTATGAACCTCCATTGATGGAGCACTCACAACTTCAGAAGACAAGCTGTTCCACTGGTTTATTGTTCTCACTGTCCGGAAATTTCTTCTTAGCTCTAGGTTGGTTCTTTCCTTAAATAGTTTCCATCCATTGCTTCTTGTCCTGTCTTCTGATGCTTGGGAAAATAGGTTGACACCCCCCCCCCNAGGTTGACCCCCCCCCCCCCAATCTTCTTTGTGGCAGCCCCTCAAATATTGAAAAGTCTGTCGAGATTTTTCTGGATCTTGAGCCTATCTTCTGGGTATTCCTGCCAGTTTGGTGTCATCTGCAAAATTGACAAGTTCCCTTCTATTCACTCATCTAAATATGGTCTACTTTGTCAAATGCCCTACTGAAATCCAAGTATACTATATCCACAGCATTTTGTTAAAAGGTCTAATAATTTTGTCACTTTGTCAAAGAATGAAAAAATATTGGTTGGGCATAATCTGTTTTTGACAAGCCTGTGTTGGCTTCTGGTTATAACTTTGCTTGCTTCTAGGTGTTCGCAGATCTCTTGCTTGATTATCTTTTCTAGGATCTTCCCAGGTATTGATGTCAGGATGATTGGTCTGTACTTTCCTCGATCCATTTTTTTCCTTTTTTGAAGATGGGAACCACATCAGCTCTTTTTTAGTCTTTTGGTGTCTTTTCGTGTTCCAGGATCTTTGAAAAATATGATACAATGGTTTTGTGATCACATCTGTCAGCTACTTCAGACTCTAGGATGTAATCCATCTGGTCCTGGTGATTTGAACTTGTCTAGGGTGGACAGGTGTTCTCTTACCATTTTCTTCCTTACATTAATTTGTTTTCCTAGTCTGTCTTTTATTGCTGTTTTTGGTTCTAAGTTGTGCTATTATTTCCTTTTGTGTGAAAACAGATAAAAATAATGAATTAAGCAACCCTGCTTTCTCTCTGCTACCTGTCACTTCCTTGCCATCTTCTATCATTATTAGACCAATCCTTTCCTTGACTTTCTTCTTTTTTGACAAGAATTTTTTTTGTTTATTATTTTTGACATTTGTTGCAGGTCTTAGGTCATTCTGAGCCTTAGGTTTCCTTATTTCATTCAGGATATATGCTGGTTTCTTTCTTCCTTCCTTCCTTACTTATTTACTTATATGTCCCTCTTTCCATTTTTTATTCTTATCCTTTTTGTCTTTCAGTTTATCACAGAATTCTGTATGTAACCATGCTGGTTTTATCTATTTCTTCTGCTTGGTTGGGTGTCCTATAGTATACATCTATGGCAATGTCATTCTTTTTTTCCTCTTATCCTTATGCATTCAAGGAGGTTTTCATTCTTGGTTTTATGCATTTTGTAGTGATGTAATGATTTTTTTTTACATATAATTCACCTCCACTTTCTCTGTTGTTAGGTCTGTTTCAGTTTATATCCTTCTAGCAGCACATTCCAGTGGTGAGTTTTATCCCAACTTTTAGCAATTACTTGTTAGTCAAGTTAGTCATTACTCAGGTTTGTACGTTTACATATATTGTTCAAATGTATTGTTT
>BHFT01014119.1:0-49371 GCA_004320025.1 Laticauda laticaudata
TTTAAAAACTGCCCCAAAATGAGGATTTTTGAAAAAACTCGCATATAAGCCGACCCCCAAATACCATGGTGAACGCATTTTTTTCCCCAAATTTGGGGGTCGGCTGATACACGAATAAATCTGGCTGCCCAATTTCGCGCGATGAGAGCCAAGACTGTCATCGCCTTCGCGGGCAGCAGCTTGGCACAATGAGAGCCAAGACTCTCATCGCCTTCGCGGGCAGCGGCTTCGCGCGATGAGAGTCTTGGCTCTCATCGTGCGAAGCCGCTGCCGGGCGAAGGCGATGAGAGTCTTGGCTCTCATTGCGCGAAGCCGCTGCCTGGCGAAGGTGATGAGAAGTCTTGGCTCTCATCGCATGAAGTTGGGCAGCGCTGCCCGGCGAAGGTGACGAGAGCCAAGACTCATCGCGCAAAGCCGCTGCCCGCAAAGGTGATGAGAGTCTTGGCTCTCATCACGTGAAGTCGGGCAGCCAGATTTATTCACGTATAAGCCGACCCCCAAATTTGGGGAGAAAAAAAAAGCGTTCTAAAGTCGGCTTATATGCGAGTATATACGGTAACAGCGGCTAGGATTGTATTTGCCAAAAACTAGAAAAATGATAAAATACCATTACAGGAGGAAATCATTAAGAAAATATTGGAATGTGCTGAAATGAGTAGATTGACATTTGAAATCANATTCTATCAATGGTTAGACAATAAAACATGGTAATGAAATATGTAGATTCTTAGAAAATAATAAATATATAAAGATGTATTCTTTTCTTATTATATCAACAAAATGATTGTAGGATAGATTTGAGATGATAATATGAACTATCATAAAATAAATTAAGTAAAATATGGATTATTTCATAAAACATGAATGAATAAAAGTATAGTCAGAGGATTAATTAATAAAGATATTAATGTATTTAATAGTTGATTGAAAATATGAGATTATATACAATGTAATTGTAATTGAAAACTACGAAATGGAAGCACAAAACAATTTGTAAACCAACCAACACACTGCATGTATATATGTGAAAGATGGCTTGATGTTTTTATGTTTTGTTTGTCTGTTTGTCTTAAAAACCAATAAAAATTTATGAGAAAAATTTTTTTTTAGCAATGGGTTCTCTGCCCAGTTGCTGGGTGGGCGTGGCCATGGTGGGCATGGCCTTGATGACTTCATGCACCATGGTGTGTGGGGCGGTTATCTTTGCCCTCCCCAGGCTCTGGAGGCTTTCCTCGAGCCTCCAGGAGGGCAAAAACTGCTCCCCTGGCCCCCAGAGGCTCTCTGGAAGCTGGAAATGGGTCAATTTCCAGCCTTCTCAAACTTCTGGGAGGCCTGTTTTTCACTCTCCACGAGCCTTCACATGGGCCCTGCACTTACCTGCATCCAAAACGGCTGTGTGGGGATTCTTGGGAGGGGTGGGGTGGATGGGGAAGGCCCAGCCAGGAGTGGGATTTGCAGTTTTCTGAACTGCACAGAATCTTAACTAGGAGCTCTCCCGAACCCCTGTGAACCCCTGGCAACACACCCCTGTTCTTAGCAATGAAAATATTGGTGTTTCCTACCCAGTAATTTTGTCTTCTGTGATGATACCTGGGGTGGGTTCAGGAGCAAACCATGAACTTCAGTGTTCTTTTGTCCATGGCACCCTTCTTCTTTCACTTATGCCAGATACATCACAAGCTTCCCTCTTTTGTTGAATAATAAATGTGTGTGACTCTGATGCTTGGCTTGGTATTATCTTTATGAGTAGAAGGCCCCCCCTCTGAAAATACTGGTAAAATGCAAAGAACAGAGCAGTATTTGCCAACGAGTCTTTTCACATCAACTGCAAGCCATTTTAGTCTCCACGTGAGTTCTCCTCATTTCTCCTAATAGCTGTGTATGTTCCTCCACAAGCCAGTGAAAACAAGGCATTATGAACTATTGCTGATCAAATTATGGAGGCTGAAGCCAAACACCCAGGTTCCCTTCCCATCATTTTAGGATTATTTTTCAATCAAGCAAATTTAAGGCAAGAGCTCGCCAAAATATATTCCAGCATGTAAATTTGTCCCACAGAAGTAAGAATACTTTAGACCACTGCTACACAACAAGTAAAAAGATGCTTATAGGTCTTACCACGAGCAGCTATGGGACACTCTGGATCACTGTATGATTCATCTTGTTACCTGTCTACAGACAAAGATTTAAAAACCATTAAACCAACAATTAAATCAGTGAAGACTTGGGCGGACGAGGCAAAGCTGAAACTCCAGGCCTGCCTTGATTGCACTGATTGGAATGTTTTTTGAAGATGCCGCTGCAGACCTAGATGAGCTCACAGATTACTGGAACATCAAATGTTAAGCTTCTGCGAAGACTTATGTTACCAACAAGGAACCTGCAAATAATATAGTCACAATAAACTTTGGTTCACAACTAAACTTAAAGGCTAGGTCCCACTGGCCGACAGATGCAAAACGTATGCAAAAAGGACACAGAGGATGAGCAAAATTTCGGGGGTGGCTCCACCCGTTGTTATCCACTCCAAAAAGTGGCCCAAAAATTTGCATAAACAGAACCGGAAAAGAACAGAAAGGGAACGGACGGGGGTAGTACATAGCAGGGATGTTAAACAGATGTTCGTAGGAAGCCTAGCGGATGGAAGTGGAATGGAAGTGGATGGAAGCGGATGACACATCGAAAGGCTTCTGGGGGAAATAGCGAAGCGGACGGCATAGCGGAAGGGGTGGATGCATAGAGAAATGACGTGGATGCATCAGGGACGCCTAAAAGAAGCAAAGCAGATGCATAGCGGATGCATAGCAGATGCAAAGCGTTCACTGCGCATGCGGGGAGTATGAATTGCCGATATAAAGGATGCAGCTCGCATGCAGTCAACATTCAGAGGAAAGACGTGCTGCCACAGACATCTTCGAATAACACCAGGTTTCGTCAGTCAGGGAAGAAGAGAAAGCCTGTGCCTACTCCTGCCAGCCCTAGCAAGAAGGACAGAACCACCATCCCACCCCTGGCACTGACTCTGAAGCTGCTAGTGCTCTGGTTGCTTCTTCCTGCTGCTGGTGCTGCTGCGTGCTTCTCCTGCTGCTGGTGGCTGCTGCTTGTGGTGGAGCAGCCCCAAGGCCCTCAAAGCCTTGCTGCTCAAGCCCCTGAAGGCCCTGCTGCTGAAGCCCCTGACAGAGGGAGGAAGAGGCAAAGGGAAGGAGAAGGGAGAGAGGAAACAAGACACCGTTTCTGAGGAGCATGAGGATGAGGTGCTGGAATGGCTGAGGGAGAACGAGTACCTCTGGAGAAAGGGCCACAGCCTCTATCGCGAGGCAGAAGAAGCAGGCAGGCTTGAGAGACAAGGCAGAGAGCCTGGGCTACACTGCAGATGGACTCCTGGGGATGTGGAAGCACACGCAAATCTTGGTATGGCAAGCTAGCACCTCAAGAAATACTGGGCAGGGCTGCTGTCAAGCTCACTGACCGGGAGATGTACGTCATGGCCAAGTGCAGTTTCCTGGAGGGTGAGGTCCACCACCGAGGAGCAGCCCTCGACACCCCTCTCCCTCAGACAGCCCACAGATAGCCAGTCCTCTTCCACCCAGGAGACAACTGCCTTATCCAGGCCAGGTGTCTTCGGAGGCCCCATGGCAGAGGACCCCCCCCAACAGCTGCACTCCCCATGCCGGAGGACTTGGAGATCCCCCTGTCACAAATGGAGCAAGAAGCGGCAGCCACCAGAGACCAACCCACACCCACACCCACACCCAGCTCCCAGGATGCAGGCAGAAAGGCAGACTGGAGGGCCAGAGCCACACTGTCCTGTTTGGAGATCAGGGACACAAATGAAGACCAGCACAGAACTTCTCTCTCAGCTGGTCCACAGCAACATACCATGCCTCAGACCGGAAGCCCTTCTACTTCCAGCCTACGTGAGCCACGACCCTATGGATCCTGCCAAGGCCCAATACCAGAAGGTGATGAAGCAAAAAGATCACAGCACTTCTGCACAACCCTCAAGGCCCAGCTGAACCTGCTCTGACCCAGTCCAGGTCTGCTCCTCCACCCCAGGTGATGATAGTCACAGCCCTTCCATGGCTTTCAATAGCCCATCACCTACCAAGGCTACGACTACCTGGAGTTCCCACAGCAGAAAACAGCCCTTCTGAGTCCAAGGCCCAGGTTCTTCACACGCCACAGATGCCACACCTCGCCCAGCTGCAGTGACCAGACAGCCCACTTACACTCCTCCTTCGCAGCCCTCCACCCCACAGCTAAGGCCCGTCATTGGACAATCTGTCTTCAGTCTTCTGCCTGACATCCCATGTTACATGATGAAGGGCCTCTCAATACTCATGGGACTTGAGTCAGCTCTCTGAGAGCTTCCTGTACACACCTCCCCTGTTGTACTTCTCAGGGCCAAACCCCCAATGGTGCCTCAGAACCAGCAGCTCCAACCACAGCCACCTTCACAGTCCTGGCCGCTAGGACAGCTGAGACCATAGGACATGCCTCAGAGTGGGACTGAGATAGATGCCAGAGACTGAAGTTATGTACCTGTTTCCACTTATCTTTATGATTAAGACACTTTTACTTGGTTCATTTTGCTTTTTAAATAAAAGTCATACAGTTGATTTAAAATAGTTATTAATAAAGTGTTATCTTTGCTTGAGAAGACTGGTTCATTTTTTTCACCTTAATAAAGTGTTTGGTGAAAATCTTTGAAAAAAATGGGTTAAAGCCATTTGCATTGCCTTGTGGTATAGATAAGGATAGTTTGGATAGATAAAGGATCAGCTGTGGATAGATAAACCTCCAGTGCAAGCCATAGTGGGAACTGTATGGTCACCATCTATAGTTCATAATCAAACAGGTTGTGCTGCTCTCTTCCCCTTTCACGTGAAGCTAAATTTTGGGGCCTTGTACATCCACAGTGTCTTTGCAGCGTTTCGTCCTTGCCTCCATTCACCAGGATCCATTCCCCATTCCCTTATTGACAGTCCACCCAGGCCTGTCCTGCAACAAGCTGGGTAGCTGGGTGCACATAGATTTGCACGGATGCAGCAAGCTTCACGCAGGCCTCCTCACAGTTCTCTGGGTCATGCTGCATGTGGTGAGAAGTACCTGGAACCTGTTGGCAGAATGCCAAAGGTTTCTGCCACCACCTGTCTTGCCCCTGGACAGCCTGTAAGTTGACAGAATCCTCTCTTCACGGTGAGGTATCTTGAACTGTAGGGCTTCATGAGGTAAGTTTCTGAGGGAAGAGGCGTCATCACCCCACAATGAAGGTAGGCAGCATCTTGTGTTTCATTGGTAGGGGGTCTGCTATCTGGAAAACGCCATGATGAGGTTGCGGTTCCAGCCCAACCTTGAGCGTCAACTGGGCATATTGTATACCTGGCTATCTGAAGTGACCGTTGCCCTGAAGCATCGATGTTTACATTGGAACATGATCAACCATGCAGAAGAGGATGATACTGAAGAAGCCTTTTAGTTGTAATAATTGGATCCTGAGTTGGCTGAGAAGCTTTGGCAGGCCACGTGCTTCCCCATCTATGGCTTCCAACGTGGTGGGGAAAGTTCACCTCTGATACCACTTGTTCTGCCAACTTTCTCCAGCCTTCTTCAGTGGGTGGCACTGGAGGAAGCTCCTCCACGTAATTCTCATCTCCCTATTATACCAAACGATCGCATCTGTTAAAATACTGAAGTTTTCTGGTGACACAACAGTGATCGTCTCATTCGAGCAAACATATGAAACCTGCATACAGAATAGGAAGTTAAAACGAAGTGCCTCGTGGTGTAACTGGAAACAATCTGAAGAACTGAACACCACTCAAAACCATAGAAATGGTGGGTGACTTTAGAAGAAACCCTCTATGTACTACCACCTCTATACAATACTAAGAAACAACACAGTATCAACAATGGAGACCTTTCAAATTGTCTCGGTTCTACTATATCATGACGCAAAAAGGGACACTTACCATCAAAAGCATCATCAAAAAAGTTTGCAACAAAGAATGTTCTTTCTGTGCCAAATTAGAAAGCTCAAACTGCCGCAAGGAGCTCCTGATACAGTTCAATTATAAGCCCCATGCACGGATCTCTTGGTCGTAGTCATCATGCCCCGCGTGTATTAGGTCTGTTTCTGGTTGCATTGTGTTTGACAACCCAACACGACAGAAACAGAGCTTCAGAGAAATATTTAGAAGCGTGGGCAGAAAAACAAATTCATACCCACCTAGCCTTCATTGAGGACTGTATATTGCATGAGTCAAAAAGAGGCTGTGAAAAATATTTACAGACCCCTCACATCCAGACATAAACTGTTTCAACTCTCTTTCTGTGTTATCCCAAAACAATGCTATTAGGGACTGCACACCAGGAACAACTAGACACAAGAACAGTTTTTTCCTGAAAAGCCATCACTCTGCTAAACAAAATAATTCCCTTAACACTGTTAAACTATTTGCAAAGCGTACACTACTATATTACTATTTAATCTTCTCACCACTCCTTATCACCATGCCCCTCCACTTTACTGTTTCCTTATATGATTTGATTGTTAATTGCACCCTATGACTATCATTAAGTGTTGTACAATCATGATTTTTTTTGAAAATTTTTTATTGATTTCATAAACAAGCATACATAAACCAAAACAAAAACATAACAAACATAAAACTTCTTTTGAAAGCGGCTTCCCGGAGTTTTTAAAAACATCTTTTTTTTTATTTTTAACAAAGATTATTTAAAAATTCGAATTCATGCTTCACTTTTTATCCATTTCATACTCTATTTACCATTCAACATTTCTATATAACTTCTCCCCTTTTGTTCACTCTCTTAAATTCTATTTTATTTATTCATCTCAAATTTAAAAACATTATGCATATATCTTTTTGTCTGTTCTATTTCAATTTTTTATTATCTTTTCTTCATTACACACAATTTCCTCCTGTAATCACTGAGCTGAAGTATACGGCCTTTTTAAATCTTTCCCCTAAATTTACTTTTATTCTGATTCTGCTTTAGTACATTCTGAAAGCTACATACTGTATTATAAAAATAAGAAAGAATAATAAAGTTATGATATAATTAAAGCAATAACCCATAGCCAAATTAAGCTCTATTATTAAATCCAAGTTTTCCTAACCATATATTTTAAAATATAAATACAACAATACAATCTTGTGTACTTTTGCAAGAGTCGTGTTTATTCTTATTATATTTTTCGCACTACCGTATATATAATTCTGTTTTTCTTTCCAGTCTGTTTAAGACCTTATTGTACTTCTCTTTCCTTTTTCCTTTCCTTTCATCTCAATCCGCGCCCTTCTTTAGCCGCCGCTTGTCTCTAAATCTCCACCTTCTTAACTCTCCACCTCTTCTGTATTCCTCTTATTCTGTTTGCTTTCTGACCATTGTATCGATTTTTCCATCCTTAATTCTATTCCTTTTGTTAGGTTGTTTTCTTTTAAAAAAATCTTAAATTCTCCCCATTCTTGACGTTTCCCCTCTTTCCCTTTTTCGTGATCTCCCATCCTTCTTAAGTATCGCGTGTTGGATCTCTATTAAGTATATGTGGTACTTATACTTCTTCCTCCCAGACATGCTATTTTTTGTCCAGCTTCATGTAGTAGGTAAGAAATCGCACATATGTCTACCGCTAAGAGAAGCATGGAAAAACCAGCACTCAGCCAGAACCTGGTCCCTCTTTTCTCTTCTTATTCCATTCTTTGCACAGATGAATGTCATATCAGACATCTCAGGGTCGGATACAAGTAGTACATGTCGATGTCGTAAGATAAAGCTTTATTTTGAGCAGTACAACTCCAAATCAGCTTTTATAGTCAACATGTTCGAAATAATGATTTCCAAAAGTCCCAAAGGTCATAAGGAATCCAAATTATACACAGACTGTTTCATATTAGCACTTTATCTTCTTTTGTATACTTCCTTCCTGGAGTTTTAGTTCAGTTACAAATTGTTGCTCCTATATTATAATGCTATCATTTTGAGGAAGTCTTGTTACAGTTTAGCTGTGTTCTTATAAATTCCAAGCAGCCTCCTCCAACAAATCTTAATATTTATTCTTTTCTCTCTCCTTCCCACTTTATAGCAAAAAGTGGATCCCCCACCCTGATGCTCAGAAATCTTTGATTGTCCCCGTTTGGCTTTAGTTTTCAAGATTACCTGCTAATGCAAAACAGTTTTTCCGAATTTCTCCATTCATTGCTATCGCCATAAGGAAGGAAGAGTGAAGAAAAAGAAACTTTCCCTTTTAACTTTCATGCCGCCGCTTTATTTCCGTCTTCGTCGCGCGAACGCATGTATCTTTAATGAAGGCTTATTAAATTCCAGGGTATTTAAATGTTACTTATTATCCCGGTTAGCCAAAAACTTTCACTTTCTCAGCTTCCTCCTGCTCATTCTTATCCGGATAAAAGCTTCTTTGTGGCGGCCATTGCTGCCGCTCCACCGCTTTCAGAAAAGGGAGTGAAGAGGAGGGTTGTGATTCCCCCGGACCCCTGCTGGATCTCCCCTATCTTCAGTTACCTCTACAGGGTAACTGTAGCTTCCAAATCCAGCTGATCTCCCCTATCTTCAGTTACCTCTACAGGGTAACTATAGCCTCCAAATCCAGCTGAATCGAGGGCACTTCAGCGGTGAGCGCAGCAGAAACCACACACAATCATAGATTTCTGCCACTGCCGAAGCCTTGCAAACTGGAAGTCTCTGTACGTTAAGATTCTTGATTCTTAATGAATGTACCTTTTCTTTATGTATACTGAGAGTATTTACACTAAGACAAATTCCTTGTGTGTCCAAACATACTTGGCCAATAAAGTATTCTATTCTATTCTATTCTATTCTATTCTATTCTATTCTATTCTATTCTATTCTGCATTCTCCAGGGACAGATGTTTGCAGGGGTGGAAGCATAAGCAGCAAAAGATGAAACATATATTGCAATATTAACCAAATGAGTTATGTATTTGCAGATGATGCTGTGATGTAAGAACAGAAGGCTGAAGTTTACCTAAAGGTACCACAATGTAAGTGCAATTTTTTTCATCATTGATTTTCATATATTGGGAGTTGGTAATCCAAGATTCCAAGCTAAAAGGGTCTCCTAAGTTAGCAAATAGTTGTTCGAATGCTGGGTCACACTGTTTTTTGGCTAGCAAAGTATGAATCTAATACTATACCACTTGATCTCTGCACATCAAATGGGGAGATAAATGCTTTGTTATACTTTGCCTGAAGCAGATAATTGGCTAAGGACTGATTATGTCATATTAACAGATTCACCTGTGATACAGTCTTGGCATCAGAAAGTTGTCTCAAACATTTCAAACATAAATACTTTGTAGTTCCACTAGTAGTCTATGCCTTCTAGTAGCTTTCATTATTTGGATTGTAGTAATTCACATGGTTCCCCCATATCAAGTAAATCATTAATCAAAGTTTAGAATGGGTAAAAACATATTTTATCAATTCCATATCCACGGTGATGTTTCAAGTCTTTAGAATTTAACATACATTTTTATCTCCCCCCCCCCCCCCCNCCCCCCCCCCCCCCCCAGTATTATGTTTTCTTCTTTTACACCTAAACAGTTTTACAATGTCTGGTTTTTCTTTCATTTCCTAATTAGAGTTCATAACTTATTTGTTAGTACATATTTCAGTAAGAATTTCCTCCCCAAATATTTATGAATACACACACAGACAGAGAAAGACATATTTTTAATTGCATGCAAAGTTATTTGTTCACTGGCCTCTGCTTGCTTTGTTGTTTGTCATTAATAACTAAAGTTCAATTAAAAAAAAATATTTTTCTGATCTCTAGCAATTTATAACTTGCAATGTTTATTACAGTAATAATAAATTATACTTTCTTCAGCATTTATCAATTGACATTAAATGATATTAAACTAATAGTTCGCTCACCACTTCATACCTTCTCCTGGTGTCACAAGAAATTAATTTTAATGTACATGAAAAAAACACAAAAGAATAATACTGGTAATTGCCATATTCTCTTCACTGCAGTTTGCTACACAGCAGCATTCTCATCATTTCCCCACAACTATTAAGGCTTATATGTCACTCAAATCAGTACAGGGAGTCCTCAACTTACAACAGTTCATTTAGTGACCATTTGAAACAGTGGTGGGATTTTATTTTTTTCACTACTGGTTCTGGGCGTGGCTTGGTGGGCGTGGCAGGGGAAGGATACTGTAAAATCTCGAGTCAGAGGTGGTATTTACTAGTTCTCTGAAGTACTCCAAATTTATGCTATCAGCTCTCCAGAACTGGTCAGAACCTGCTGAATACCACCTCTGGTTTCAAGTTACAACAGGACTGAAAAAGTTATTTATGACTGTTTTTCACATTTATGACCATTGCAGCATCCCCATGGTCGTGTGACCAAAATTCAGATGCTAGACAACTGGTTCATATTTATGGAAAGCCGTGGTGGGGCGGTGGTTATAGTGCAGTACTGCAGGCTACTTGGCAGTTTGAATCTCACAAGGCTCAAGGTTGACTCAGCCTTCCATCCATCTGAGGTGGGTAAAATGAGCACTGAGATTGTTGGGAGCAATAGCCTGACTCTGTAAACTACTTAGACAGTGCTGTAAAAGCATTGTAAAGTGGTATATAAGTCTATGGTGCTTTTGTGCTATTGCTATGATATCCTGGGATCATGTGATCCCTTTTGGCAATCTTCTGAAAAGCAAAGTCAGTGGGGAAGCCAAATTCAACAACCTTGTTTCTAGCTTAATAACTGCAGCAATTCACTTAACAACTGTAGCAAGAAAAGTCAAAAATGGAGGGAAATTCACTTAGCAAATGTCTCGCTGAACAGAACAACATAAATTTGGGTCTTTATTGTAGTTGTAAGTTGAGGATTACCTGTATAATTCTGAGCAGTGTATATTCTACAGTTTAGTATGTACCATGAATTACCAGGCAAAACACAGACCAAGACTCCCAACCAATCAGGATGTAGAAAAAAACATCCTGGCACAATAATAGGCTAGCCTCAAATAAAACAAGGCTGTGAGACCCTGACCCACATCAATACTCAATATCAGAAGCCTGATGATGGCAGATGAGATTCTGCATGAAACGTTGCCTACAACTTTAAAAAGCACTTAGAATGAAGTGGGAAATACATACCCGAAGGAAGCTGAACAGCAGCACACACGACACACAGACACAGATACACACACACAGCCACACACAGACATACACACATATAATATGTGTGTGTATGTGGTGTGTGTGTGTGTATTTGGTGCTGTTTTTAAGCTTCTTCCGGGTATTATCCACGTCATTCGTAGTGTCTGTTAAAGTTGTAGCACGTTTTTCAGCAAGAATCCCATTTGCGCCCTTATCAGGCTTCTGTATGAAATATCATATTGTTTGATTTTTGATTTTGATTTTGAAGAATCCCCAGAGACAAAATCGACCTGGAAAAGCGCATAAGGCATATACGAAATTCCCTGTACATCATGCCCGGCGAACATATTGGACAGACAATGTAGAAAATAAGTACCTATGCCCTAAGATGCACAAAAATGCAGTAAAAAAGCTGGAACACACACTCCTCACTAGTCCCAACACATGAAAGACCACATGGTCACAACATCAAACTTCATGGAACTAAAACCTAGCCCCTATAGAAAAGCCCAAGCCACAGATGCATCAGGAAGCATAAAGATTGAAAAAAGACCTGAAGCCATGAATAGAAGAGATATTCCAGGCAGACTGTTCAATCATTTGGAAACCTGCAGCTCTTCAAATAGAAAGATCTCCACGCCACAAAAAGACAAACAACCTGAGCACAGACAGACTTTCCTCTGATGCCTCAACTCAATACACCCCGACACCTGATGCCAGACTTTTCTGAATGTCCAACTCAAATCCCCCCACCGCACCGAGGCACCTGAGCACAGACAGACTCCCTTTTGATGCCTCCACTCAAACACTGCCAAAGCACCTCAGGTGAAACCCAGGCTTGCTAATGAATAGCAGCTTGCTAAGAAAGAGCAGCCGTCTTTCACACGGAGCCAAGCTTGCATTGGCAAGCTCCAACACAAGAACTAAGTGTTGCCAGCTCAATCAAGACCTCAAAACAGACAGAAGAAACCAGAAACACCATCAAACTCCAAGTCCAATGAACACAGACCAGGCTTAGCCAATAGAATGGACCAGCTCAATTTAAAACCAGGAGCTGTGGAAACACATCCATACAGAAGCCTGATGATGGCAGATGAGATTCTGCTGAAACGGTTGCTACAACTTTTTAACAGCACTACAATGACGTGGGAGCAACCCGAAAGTAAACAGCACACAACACCCACCATGCACCATCACACACACACACACACCACCATATATATGATAAAATTGGTTTTTTAAAAACAACAAAACATAAAAACTCCAGCTTTCTTCCATATCAATAGTACAAAGTGGTGTGTCGGTTGGTTTTACAAAATTTTTTGTGCATCAATTATAAGTTCAAATTTCAGTTAATTACATAGATAATATCATAATTCCATCAAAAATTGAATATCTAGTATTATTTATTAAATTAAGTATTTGATTGTAATTTTTTCTTCATAACTTTGGCAAGATAACTATACTTTTAATACTTAGTTTTTATTTTATAACATTTCTGTAATCTCCCAAATCTCTCCTGAAACATTTTATATATATAATAATCAAGACAAAGAAAAGAAATCTCAAATTCTTCTATATATTTCATTATTTAAAATTCACATAATTCTATTTGTTTTTTTATCTAACCATTGATAGAATAAGGTCAGCAATTTTTGTAAATTGTTTTTCTCTTGTTCTCTAATTTCAATGTCATCTACTCAATTTCAGCACATTCAATATTTTCTTTTCCTCCTGCGATGGTATTTTCTCATTTTCCAATTTTAATGCAATACAATCTAGCGCTGTTAATATTTAACAATCAATATTTTAAATCTTTGTGTATGTATCGTGGTATAAATTCCCATAAAATATCTCTGGTTTCAAGTCTATATGGTTTTTTTGTTCATTTTTCCAACCAGTGTGGTTTTTGTCCAAGTATTTTTTAGCATCCGCACAAGTCCACCATATGAGCCTAGGTGTCTGATGAATTTCAAATTTTTCAGATTTATTTGTGAACATTCTCGGCTATTTATCTTGTTGGGAGGGAAATGCACCTGTAAAACATATTATACAAAATTTTCACTTTAAATGCTGTTGAGATCATTGTCATTTATAATTTTGAACCCACAATTTTTGCTAATTTTCTCTAAATAATCCATATCCAAAATTCTTCCCTCCACCAGTCATAGTTTCTTTAATTCTTCTTCTTCTAATTTAATTTCTTAGTGAATATCAATATAATCTTTTAATCACTTTTCATCAGTACTTTCAAATCTTATCAAATTCAGTCAGTTTATATAAAAACTTCTGTTTTAAAAATCTTTATCATACCTTAGAATGTATTTGGTGCATATGAAACAATTCATCTTTAGTAACTTGTTCCTCTATTTTTGTCATAAGATTTAAAGTTCACCTTTTCCATTCAAAATTTCCCCATATCTAACTGTTTCTTCCTTCTTGTTGTTATAGGATAGGAATGCTTCAATAGTCGTAACCAGACTGGAATTTTAAAATAGATTGTTTTTTAATCTTCTCCCAATTTAACGCACAGAGACTCCGTTATATGATGTCTTCTAAAATAACCCTGTGATTTTAGTTCCCTTGGTCCGCATAAAAAGGCGGCATATGCCACCATCAACAGATAATGTCCTTCTATTGACACAATCTAGTATGTTCTTATGTTATCCATTTGCTTAGCATATCCAAGTTTTTGTAGCTTGGTAGTAAGAACTCCCAATTAGGCAACCAACAATCTCCTTAGTTTAGCATCTGTAAGTAGTTTTAACTTTTATTCTCGTTTCTTACGTTGCATATATTTCTCACCACAATTTTCATTTTAAGGGTCTTCCAAACTATGTCTTTTCCAAGCCTAACTGGTATTAGTTTTGAAAACAAATATAAAATTCTGGGTAAAATATTATTTTGATTGTTGATATTCTCCCTGTTTAATGACAGTTGTGGTTTTCCCATTTACGTCAAGTCTCATGCTATCTGCTGTTTAAGTTTAGTGTATTGTTCTCTTTTAGTGTACTTACATCTTGCTGCCAAATGTTTATCCCAAATATTAACACTGTTCGTGACTTGAATTTTCAAATACATCTGCCAATTCTTCTTTTTTGTCTTAATAGCAATTTTTGTTAAAATTTTGCCTTATCTTTGTTTATTTTCAGCGCTGCCACCTTGCCGATCCTCTTTCTCGCATCTGGGCTCTGAGTTCTCTCCCCTTGATGAGAACAATGTGGGGTATAAGTTTAGGAGAGATCATAAAGTAATACAGACACGAAACTGAGTGGATCGAGGGAAGTACGGTAGGATCATGAAGTGTGAGTAAAAGGTTATAGTAGCGATGGGGCGCCTATATTTCCTCTTATTCTTTTTCCATTAGTTTTTGTTGCTGCTTTCTAGAGGGTCTTCTTAGGCCAGACTGCGGCAAGGGGTTGCATTTTATTCTTTCCTTTTCATTTTCATTCCTTTAACTATCTTTTCGTCTCTAATGTTTCTATTTAACACTTCCAGAGGTTAATAACAAATAGCAAAGGTGGATAGTGGGCAACCTTTGCTTGTACCTTTTCTTATATTGGTAGAGTCTGGTTAATTCTCCTCTATGCATTACCTTTTGGCCGTTTGCTTATAATATATGGCTTGTATTGCTTGAAATAAATGTTCTGGCAAAGCCAATCTGTTCCAATAATAATAACATGAATCTCCAGTTCACATTAGCAAATGCTTTTTGTGGCATCTAAAAATATCAAAGACATTTGTTTTTCGGAATGAGCTCATAATATTCCAAAGTGTCCAATATTACTTTCATATTATCTTTAACTTGTCTCTTTGGCAGAAATCCATTTTGGTCAGAATGAATAAATTATTTAAATATTTTTTGAGTCTCTCTGCAATATTGAAGTGAAAATTTTATAATCTGCATTGAATAAAGAAATGGGTCTATAATTCTTATTGTGTAATGGATCAGTTTTTCTTTTGGAATAAGTGTAATATAGCTTCTGACCATGTTTTAGGTATCTTCTTTAACATAACTTCATTCATGACTTCTAGCAATGGAAGGTTCAGTGATTCTTGTAATGTTTTATAAAATTCTACGTCCGAAGTCATCTGAGCTGGTGCCTTCCCATTATTTTGTTTCTTTAAGTGCTTCAGTTAACTCATCATGGTTATAATTGCTTTCTAACATTTTTTCAGTCTCTTTAGGTATCTTAGGTAGTTAGCATTCTATAAATACTGTTTTAAAATCTTTCCTCATCAATATTCTCTTGCTCATAATATTCCATAAAAGTCTCAATGATTTCTTTCTTCTCTTTATTGCCGTGGCAAACTTGACCTTGATCATCTGTTAAATGCGGTATTTTCCCTTGATCTTTTCTCTTTCTCAGTTGATTTGCTAACCATCTACCGGGTTTGTTTTGAACTCAATAATTCTGTTTAGCACTTCTAATTTTCTTGTGCTTAATTCTTCTTTCTCTATTAAAACTCATTTTATGTTTAATTGTGTCCATTTTAGCTTAATGTCTTTTTTCTGTGGCTTTTTCTGTAGTTCTTTTCCAGTCTTTTATACTCATCTTCTGAAGCTTCTGTGGCTTGCCTTTTCTTGATGTTGCCTTTTCTTGTGTAGTCTATTATCAAACCTCTAGCATTGCTTCATTGTGTCCCATAACATTCTGGATTGAAGAGTCTTCTTTTTTATTTTCTCTAAA
Source organism: Laticauda laticaudata (assembly GCA_004320025.1). NCBI lineage: Eukaryota > Metazoa > Chordata > Lepidosauria > Squamata > Elapidae > Laticauda > Laticauda laticaudata. The sequence continues at coordinate 15,870 of BHFT01014119.1, forward strand.
GAAAAAAGCCAATTCTTTCTCCATCCGCTGTTAGAAAGCCTTCTCCTTAAGAATAAGTATTATTTAACGTCAATCTCGATCTTCTTTTTTGTCCTTTCCATTTTAATTGTCACTGCATTGTGGTCTGCTCAAGTACTTGTTTTGATATTTGTTTCTTGAATTTTAGATATATAGTTATTTGAAGTCCAAATCATATCTATTCTGGACCATGTTAAATGTCGATTTGAGTAAAAAGTGTATTGCATGGTTTTAGCATGTTTTTCCTCTCCATATATTTTTAAGTTCATTTCATCTATCATCTTAAAAAAAGATTTGGGGAGAGTTTTCTATTTTGCTTTTTGTTGTTGTGTTGCTATATAGTCCATTTTATTGTCTACAATTCCATTGAAATCTCCCATCATAACTACATGACATAGTCCAGTTCAATTTTTTTCATGGTGTAATTTTTTATAACAATTCTTCTTGTTTATCATTCGGGAGCAATAAATTGCAATCAAGAGTGTTTTCGTATTATGTCATATTTTCACGATTAATACTCTTCCGTCTTCATCAGTATAAATTAATTTTGCTAAGATGGTCTCTTAATAGTAAACCATTCCTCTTTTCTTTCATTGATCAAAGAAGTAAATATTTCCCTCATTTTTGTTTGATCAACAATTGTTCACAATGTTTTTTGAATACGTACTTTCTTGTAGACAAATGATATCAAATTTTAGTTTCTCTAATTTGTGAAAATTTTCCTTCTTTTAAACAGCTGAATTAAGTCCATTTATATTCCTTGTAATCAGTTTTTTCTCTTCCATGATTGTGCTTTATAATTAGGTTTGGCCGTCTTCTGTAGATCTTGGTTCATGTTGTTCTTTAGTCTCACCAATCCACCTACTGCGCTTCTTTTTTTTTCAGTCTGCCATTTGGTCGTCTTGGAATTCAATTAGTGAAATCTCTTTTCTGCCTCCTCCACTCTCCTTCCAAAAATTCTGCATAAATAATTCGACTTTCTCAATTCTATGTCTCTGTTTTTTTCCCATGTAAACATTAACCTTCTGGAATTAGCCATCTATAATTCATCTCTTTTTTCAATAGCATTTTAGTCAGAAAAGTATTGGCTTCTCATCTCTCTCACTCTTCTGGCTAAATTTGCTTTAAAAACTTGGCCTTTGTTTTCAATGTTTTCTCTCTTATCACTTGTAATATTTGTTTTTTAATGGCTGTTTTTGTAAATCTGAATATGAACTTCTCTTGGTAGTTATTTCTCATTGCATAACTTGTAAAAACTCTGTATACTTCACTACTCCATCCATCATCTTCTGTTCTGTTATTTCCAAAAGCTTTCAGCCAATATTTCTATTATTAATCTCAACAGATTTTGGTCCTTTTTATTCCCTCTATGTTTTGAAATCTGAGATAGAAATTCTGATCTGTCATTCTCCCATTTCAGCATCCATTTTATCTTGTTCAACCACTGTTATCTGATATCAATATCTCCAATCTTCTTGTCTCTTTGTTTTCTTCTTCTTCAATTTTTTTGGAATCTGTCATCATACCATCAATTTGTTGAATATTCTCCACCTTTTCATCAGTTTTCCTGTTCTTTGTTCAATATTCTCTGTTCTTTTGCTCAATGTTTCTTATTCTCTTTTCAATGGTGTCTGATTTTATTTTAAGGTCTTGGATTCCTTGCAAAATCATCTATAGAGTCATTCTTTCTTGATCTTTATCTTGCTTTAACATTGTCTGAATTGAACATTGTCCTCCAGATGGTGGGGAGGCGGAAGTAGAAGTTGAGAGCCAGAAGCTATAAACTTCCTACTCATTTTAAAACAATTCAGGATTCTTCAGGTTCTTTTAAACCCTAATCCATTATGGAATAGCCAATTGTAATCCAAAATGAAAAGTAAAATGGTAGAAGAAAAAAACAATAATAATAAAAAGAAAAGGGAGAAAAAATTTCTTCAGGTTCTTCTTAACCTAATCCAATCAAATAATTAGGTAAAAAGGAAGGAGAAAAATAAAAGGTTTAAAAGAAGCAAAAAATATGAGAAATAAAATATAATTCTTCAGGTTCTTCAACACCTTAATCCAATTGAGAGTTCTCAAATTAAAAAAAAGCATAAAAGTGAACCAAAGAATAGATCTAAAACCAAAAAAAATCCAAAAAGAAAGAAAAAAAAGAAAATTTTGAGGCTTTCCTTTAAAATACAAAGCAAAGATGGAAATATTACAAAAATAAAGGGTTTTAAAAAAGAAAAAGTGAAACGTAACAGCTGGTAGGAGGTGGCACAACTTAAGAAATAAAAAGGACACACTGCACTTTGTTTAGTTATCCAAGAATCTTGTCATAACTCTCTCAAGCTTCAAAGCCAAGTTTCAATTTTTGATTGAAATCCAGAAGAACACCTGCAATAACACTCTCCTGTACTCTTCCCTCTATCTTATCACATAATAATGTCCTTGAAAAAAGAATTTCAGAGCTTTTCTTTCTCAGCTTTTCTCAGCTTCGTCTAAAATATTTTCAAGCCTCTAGTTGGCAGTGTTACAAAGTTTCTTTTACTCTCACTCTCCCCCTCCTTTTCCTGGAAAAAACATAATAGACGTTAAAAAGTAAAAAAAAAAGTATATAAAAATAACTAAAGGGAGTCTCTAACCTAAAATATTACAAAGTCAAAAAAGAAAAGAAAAAAAATAGATTATGAATAGAGAAAAAACCAGTCTAGTTAGCAAGTGACAAATCACGATAGAAGTCCAGCCATAAGAAAAAACAAACAAAAACAAAAAGCAAAGCCTTACTTTGACACTTCTGTTTAAAAACCTCCGCTTATTCAGTTCTGTCAAAACTTTTACAGGTTCTGTTTTTTCCTTAGGGTGTCCTTTAAAGTCCTTTTCAGTCTTAGAATAATAAAAGAAAAATTCTCACCAAACCGACACACTTTCTCTTTCAGCCTCTTCCATTCGGAGATGTCCCAACTTCAGCAGCTTTAATGCTGCCTCTCTGCCACTGCAAAAAGGGCTTCTCCTGGATCAACCAGGGACTTTGCGATATCCCTGGAATCTACAGGACGCGTCCTTCACTATCACTGTCTCTTTGGGACGGTTAGGTCCGTTTGGACCATCCAGGGGCAAAGATATCGGTTGCAATCTCAGACCTCCGAGATTTCATGTGGTATTGTCATGACACCAGCTCTGCCCTCCTGTAATGGAAATTTTGAGTAATTCGGAGAACCGGCAAATGCCACCTCTGACTGGCTCTGCCCCCATCTATTCTCTGCCTCCCCAGTCCCAGCTGATCGGCTGGGTCTTCTTTTGTTGCCTTGCACAGGAAAATGGAGCTGGAAAGCAGGTTAATGGGGTGGGGAGGGAATGGGGATTTTGCAGTAACCTTTCCCCAGGAGTGGGATGGGAATGGAGATTTTACAGTATACAGTTCCCCTGCCATGCCCACCAAGCCATGCCCACAGAACCTGTAGTAAAAATATTTGAATCCCACCACTGGATCTAATACACTTAATCTGCTGTATATTCAAAATTATCATTCTATTGACAACTCTCTACTAGAATGTATTTAACAAGTGATCTGGCAATGCTTTATTTGTAGAAGCAGGAAGGGCTTTTTATAAACTTTCCAATTATCACTGAAACAACATACGAGGCTATCAGAATCCCCAGTATTTTTTCCTACATTTTAGTGACAACAGCAAACTACACTGGTGGTTCTTATTGTCTAATGTGTCAAAGGGAATGTTCTCAAGCCAGTGAGACATATTCTATTTTTATCTTTGCTTTTTGCATCATTATGGGGCTTCTGTACTGAATCCCCCACTGTTTAGTGTTAATTAGGGAGGACAAGGCTAGTGGAAGAGGGAAGAAACCTCTTAATGGCTATGTCTCACACCAAGTGGGGAATATTACAGCATACAGCTTTCAAGATGACATGTTGTTCTCCTCCGTTGTTCCACACAAAAGACGAAGCTTGACAATACAATATCTAAAAAATGTCTACAGGCTTGTTTCTCTCAAGACTACCCAAATTAAATTGTCCTTTAAAAAGTCTATCCAAGTGTACAGTGGTGGAGCATGAGAAATTTAATAAGAAACTAATTTGCACAAAGGAAGAGAAACTATTCTTCAGCTTTTCCCCTTCTTTAGCCCCCTCCCCCTGCTTGCCACATAATTAAGAAAAAAATATGTATTTAAAATACATCTTTCCACACACTCACACACATTTATAAAACTCTCACACAGAATGTTGGTTTTATATCCGGAGCAGTCAACTTTAATAGTCCATTTTATTTGAAGGTCATGGATTGACTTCATATTCTGCCTCTACTAATATAGTAGATGTGGAATGTTGAAGATAATACTTCCTTTCAAAAAGATAACTATAAACTAATTTTTGTTATAGAAATGCTACGTTTTTCTAGTAGCTTTTTTCTTAAGCAATTTCATATCAAGCCTTTAAACACAGAGCAACTGTCTGAACATTTCATTAGATTGTAATCTTGACTTGAAATATAGCTAATTAAGGTAGAATCCATATTCTAAACACTTGGGATGTTTTAAAAATGTCAACAGGCTATATCACAAATTATTTGAAAACTACACAAGGTACAACTCTCAGTGAAATAAATAATAAACCTAAGCTGTTTATACAATGATGTTCAAATATTTTCACATGCATGAATTAGTAGTGCAAGTTTAATAAATATTCAGAGATTGAGGGAAATATTTGGCCAGTATATTTGTACATGCTAACCAACAATTCTAATCAGAGCTTACACATGAAATAAGTTTTTACTTTTATAATGAAGTCAGTATGAGTGGGAAAAAGAGGGATAAATGTACTCTTTATTTAAAGATACATTTATGGTTTCTTTTCTTTTTCCCCCCTATTAGAATAAGACCTGAATTGATTTGCAAGACCCTGTCTTGTTCAAGGACTTGCCCCCTTGTCTTCAGTTGTGAACAACAGGCAGTAATGACTTCTTAATCAGTATATCATTCATGAAACTTAATGTTCAACCATTCCTCCTCCTCCTTTTCAATTCTGAGATCTTCAACAGTTAAATCCCCTTAAATCTCATAGGAGAAATGAAGGAATCTAGAAACTTCCATGCATTATTGCCAATGCTTATGGGATTCCAGCCTTAATAGCAGGAGGAAGTTTATTTGAATGATACTGTAAATCAATTCAGTGTTCACAGTTTATTATTGCGACTTCTATTTGTGAGTTGGGGTGATCCAAGTTTATTTTATGAAGACAATTATGTAATCAACCAGTACTGTTCAACTCAATATTTCTTTTACAGAGATTGTATTGAGTATATAGTCTAATCATATAATGTGTATGCTGCCTGGCTCTTTGGAACTCAGCTAATATTAAACATTTTGTTATTTAAAAACAAAACCAATATTATGACTATAAAATGCTCCCATATTTTCCTCCCCTCTGTAGTACTATGGTAATATTATTCAAGATGATTCTGGTTTCATCTTCTGTTTGAGAAACCAAGATTAAGTTACAATATTCTCGTTAGAGGGAGAGGAGTGGAACATGAAAGTGCAGCATTTATTGTTAATATAACAACCTGGAATTTATTAAATTGAAATCATTAAATCTGACATGACCCTAGATATTGCATTTAAATAATAATCATAATACTGTAGTTACTCTGTGGTCTGGAAAATTGTAAAATGGATGCTGTTAAGACAAAACAAATTCCCTAAAGCCATGTTGTGAAGTTAGCCATGCAGCATCCAGAAGAAAAAAAATGCCTTTCTAAAATGAAAACATGTAGTTTTTCTATTTCACTCACAGGCTTGTGAATCCCTTCAAATACAGAGATATAACTGCAGTTTAGAGGTTCTGTATTAAACACATTTATACCCAGGTATCAATGGAGCCAACACAATTCCACACCTGTAGAACTATCTGAGATACCAATTGTGGCCAAAAACTGTTGATATGAAAACACACCTGCATTTTCTGTCTAAACTTTAGAGATTTGTAATTTTCCTCAAAAGCACCTACATATGGTCACAAAATAATAATATTTTTTAACAAAGCATTACAGAGTTCTTTTGTTTATTTTTAGCCACAGATTTCTATATTAAAAATGTCCTTTCATGCACCATCTGCTGTTTCACACCTTTTTTTGCAGGTTTACTTTAAAGACATTTATTTTTCCTTGTACCAATTTCATGAAAATCTGATTTGTAATCCTCAATTATTTCTTTCTTCCTCTAAGAAGGCATTTCCACCTTTTCCGATTGCAACCTCTTTCATATTCCATACCGATCCAAAAAGGATTGAGCCACAGAGAGATAGGGTCTGAAAAGTCAAAGTGATTTATGTCTTTTGTGTAAGTGGAAAGACAGGATTTGGGGACTGTACCTCTTTTTATGAAATAGTTTTGTGTTCCTGTAGCCCAGAACGAATAATACTGTTTGAGCAATATTACGAATGGTAGTAATTTAGCATAACTGCAGTATTATATCAAATGAATGAAGGGAAGAGAAGTTTCTCCATTTATTTTTATGCAAATGTTCTTTATGTTTGATCACTTGATTTTTCTTGAAGGTATGCATATTTTAAAGTACAATGTTCTTTTTCTTGTTATAATTTGTTCACAAAGAATAGAACTGTCTTGTCACTGTGTTCTAGATATGGGAGACTTCACAGCAGGCTCACTTATTTCTGTCATATTTATCTTCTGTATCGAGAGATCAAGGTCATTTTGTTCAGCTTCTCCCTGTTTTAATTCTCTACAAGATTGTGTTATATAGCACCTCTACTATTAAAAATTCTCTACAAGTGGACTGTTATATAGCCTCTCTGATCAAGTATGCTATTCTTACTCTGGAGGGATGGACAGAAAAACCATGCAACTGGCCATTGTGATGCACTTACATAACATTTTGCAAAGTCAATCGTATTTGCCTGAGCCTTCATTCTTTATGGGCACAGTCTGGTGTGACATGATCTGGACTTCATTTCTCCCCATGGACTCCAATTAGTGGACAGGATATTCTGTAGCATGGGCTCTGCTGACATGTTTCAAGAGATGTAGTGGTATGAATAGCTAGCTGGATCAACAAAATGGCCCACATCTCTTTCATAGGGAAAGTTGTTCTGGATGCCTTGAAAAAAATGGAAATATGGCCCCTCCTGGAGAGGCTTTCCCTGCGCCTGGTTATAGTTCACAACTATTGTCCTGTTTCCAGCCTCCTCTTTTTAAAACTGGTTTGTTTGTTTTACAAGTCTTAAAACCACCCCGGTGGAAATCAACCCTGAACACCAGAGGTCTCCAAACTTGGCAACTTTAAGACTTGTGGAGTTGAAGTCCACAAGTCTTAAAGTTGCCAATTTTGGGGACCCTTGCTGAACACCATACAATTCTCATCTTCATTAATTCAGGTTAAAAATAAAAAAAATGCGAAAGAACAATCTTCAAGAAGGTTGTTGAGAACCTTCTTATGATAGGGTTTCATTTACAGTGTGTCCTACGGTAATGGATTATCAGAGTTACTTTCAATCAGGATTAGGTTTTAGAATTATGTTATGATGGATTGTTTCTGGTTCTGCTCTTCATTATCTTATTGATCCTACTTAACCTCACAGAGTCATTCAAAACTATTGACCATGATGCTTTTTTTGGGCTGTTGCAATTGTTGGAGTTATGGGTGCTATTCAGAATGCTTCTACAGCATTCTGCATAGGTGATACCAGTTGGTGTTGGAGTGAGTAGAATGAGAGGTCAGCCTAACAGTCTTCCCTGAGCAGTGTCGGTCTTTCTTGCTCCTAATATTTAATATGTATATAAAATTTCTGAGTGAAGTTATCTCTAAGTTTGAATGAAGTACCATCAATGTGCTGATGATAGTCAGCTATAGATTTCCACTATAGCTGTGAGTTGGGCAAGAGATACTATAGAAATTTTGATCTACAATATTTCTGGTGGTTACAGTTGGGTAAAGTTAAATCCTAGCAAAGTCTTCCAAAAATCATCTGGTTCTCTTAACTGTTGTAGTAGTAACTCTGAATAGAACATGATTTCAATGGAAGAATAACAGAATAACAGAGTTGGAAGGGACCTTGGAGGTCTTCTAGTCCAATCCCCTGCTCAGGCAGGAAGCCCTATACCATTTCAGACATATGCTTGTTCGCTCTTTTCTTAAAACAGGTCTACAAATTAGAAGTCATCCTGAACTCTTAGCTACTGCTGGATTTGCAGGTGGAGGAATGATGAGAGGGATCCTTACCTCAGCTTTAGTTGCTATAACAGTTGCAGCCCTGCCTGGAGCAGAAAGCTTTAATGATAGTGACATATAACTTCAACATCTTAATGAGACTTGACTACTGCAATCTGCTCTACGTGAGGCTGCTTTTAAAAACTATTCTGCATTTAAAGCTGGTGCAAAATGCAGCAGCCATGTAGCAAGTGAGACGCATGGCACCATGTGGCTGGTATTACATTAGTTCCCAGTAGAAACTTTCCGAGTAAAAACTATAGTGCTGGTTTTACATAGCTTGGCTCTTAGGTTCCTTAAGATCTGCTTCCTCTGTATCTCAATGAAAATATTTTGTTTCCCATATATACATTCTATTTTGGGATGGAAACCAAGAGGTGATATTTTTCCATGATGACCTAATACAAGTCTTCCCCACCCAAACATCTCAATGGCACTGTCCTTAGCATCATTTGTAAGGCAGCTATGAATGATTTCCCCCCCATAGGGCTTCTATAGAATAATGCTATAGTACTTATTGTTTTTAAATCTTATTTTATTTTAATGCAGTCATTATGAGCCTGTTAACTGAGTTGTGTGGTGGCGGACCTCTTGCCTCACAATCAGGAGGCTGTGAGTTCAATCTTAGGTAGAGGCAGATATTTCTCTCTCTGGGCACACTGGAGAATATATCTGCTGAATTTAGTTCCGCATTGGTGATAGGAAGGGCATCTGGCCAATAAACACTCAGCTCTGTTCAGTTGCCCAGACTCTACCCCACAAGGGATTATGATGATTATGAGTCTGTTAACTATTATGCTATTTTTATGATTGTTTTATTGTTGAGGACTGTATAGTTTATTTGTTTTAATTATTATTAACTAATACAAATTCTTCTTTGATTAGAATGGTATACAGATGTTATGTGCATGTGCACGCATGTGTGTGTGTGTGTGTGTGTTATACAGGGCATATTACTGAAAGCCAATGCCATACATCAAAGAGAAACAAACAGCAAATGATGGATAGTCCAACAGCATTGCTACCTCAATAATAATTAACACCAAGAAAGTGTGGATGATACAATGCTAGAATAAATATATCCTTGGCATCGCTGTACTATGGGCACAGATTTAATTTAGCACCAGGACTTTGTAAGATTTCTACTCTCGGTAAATCCTTCAAGTGGCCATGAAAGAATACTGTGACTTAAAGCATTCATTAAGCATCAGTATTCATTCTATACTATTAAGATTCAACACACTTCCACAGTACAATGATCTCTTTCAAAAGAAATTAACATAGGATTCCTTTGTGGATACACTTTAAACTGGCAGTTTTGCTTAAAACATAAATAAAAATAATATAACTATCCAGTAATAAAAGGTGATTAAAGAACTCCTTTGGATAGCTATCTCTATTATATTACAACAGAGACCACAAAATATTGAAGAATAGTTAAAAATACACCTTAGTGATAAAATAAGCTAAATTTAGTCATGGCTAATTTTTATTGTAGAGAATGTAGTTAGATTTTCTTTGTGATTATATTCATTTATTTATTTTAAGTGCTGGCCATTTTCCAGCTACAACCTCTCGAACTAAGATATACAAAACTGAAACAGGAGGCAGTTAACATATATAGCCGCAGAAATTTGCAATAGATGAACATTTAAGAAACAAAGAAACCTCTCAGTGAAACAATCTACATTTCTGGAATCAAGTATTTGAAAACACCAAGGTAAATACAGAAATCTTAAATGTAACCAAAGTTCTAGAATTAGATGACACAATAGAATGAAATTTTAATTTCCTTATAATCTGTCCATTGATGGCTGCACATTGATCCTGGAGAAAAGTAGATAAATAGACAGATAGTTGCCATGGTTAATATTTTTTTGCAGCTTCCAGGTATTTTTAAGATACCTATACAGAAACTTTCTAGTTTAGCAATAACAACAAAAAGAGAGGTCTATTGAATGTTCTCTATTATTCCAAGTTTTAGTTATGTTCTTGAGTTGTTTTCAGTTGTAAAGAAACAAAAAAAAATCTATATTATCTATCTCTCTATCTATCATCTACCCATCTATCTAAAAAAATAGTTATACATGTATCTGGGAAATAATTGGTGGTATATTACTTTTAATTCTGTTATGCCAAAACTGTTTTTAAAATATGCATTTCTTCTTCTAGCTTAACAGTGCTATCAGATTTTCATACTATCAAGATCATTTAAAAATTACACATAGCCACATAGATACACATAATTTTATTTGTGCTTTATGAAATGTTAGCTTAATTAATAATCTACATAGTTTTTGACTTTTTGCTCTTGATAGCCTATGTAGAAAAAAACCCACAGTTGATGACTCTTAAAATTGCTAAAAGGGCCAGAAAAATAAAAGGGCAAGCATACACTGAGGAAAGTTTGAAAATCTATAATATAGTGTTATATAAATAACATAAAAATAATGTAATGTTACCATTTTCAGAACACTATTCATATAAATTTTTAAAAATGTAACTTCAGTATTTCCACAAAGAGATCTGTAAAATACTCCTCAGAAAATAATTTGATCCTATAATGCAAAATTGAAATAATGTTCAATGTTAACCAGAAAACAGTGGAAACATTTATTTCAGTTACATATCTTCCTTTAGTCAAGGAACAAAAAACATTGATCAGACACACATTTCTTTACACTAAACACCTATATGTGAGACAGGGACAAGGGAATGCTGGAATCTGTGGAACAGGCTGTGCGTCTAGCAACTGCACACATTGACAACGTCACTTGCCTGTATCCTTGAAATGTGGGACAGCTGTGCAATGCCACCCACAAGTGCCTGACCCACAGTCATAATCTGTAATCATCCAGTTCCTCCCAGAGGTGGTGTAGAGAGTAAGGAAGATGACCTTGATGAAAATATGCAGACTTCATGTACAGTCAAAAGGGCTTAAATCATTTTTTGAGTCCAGAACAAACCAGGCAGACATCTTTCTGATTCACAGGAATATAAGGAGGGAGGGGAGGTACAGCACAATCAGACTTACATGATTATACATGATTATAGTCAAACTATGGCAGCCAGTTTGGTCTAGTGTTGAGGGCAGGTTAAGTTCCAGTTTAACCATGAAAGCCAGCTCAATGATCTTGGGCCAGTCACTTTTCTCAGCCTAACTCATTTCACAGGGTGAAAAGTAGAAGGAGGAAGGTGTATTGGATCTGTTCACCACCTTGAGTTATTTGTAAAAAAATAATAAGGATGGGATAAAAATAAATAAAAGTCCAATCTGAATAAAAGCCTTCCTGTGGAGTTGATGTCATGGTCTGGTCTACTGGGGGAAAGGAGGAAGGGTGAAAGGTCAAGGGAAGCATTCTATTTTCACATTCAGGCAAGCCTAAAATCTCTGTTCATGGTCAGTTTCCTCTACTGTGGAAGCACTTGAAGTCCTGCCCACTGGTGGTGGTAGTGGAAGCAGAGAAATGGTATAACATTTCTCAAATACGTGAGCAGTTCCCCCTAAGTGGAAGCACTTAGTTTTAACTAGCTTCCAAAAGTTGATGTCAGAAGAAGCCAACAGTGCTTCTGGAGATGGGGAGGCTGTTCTAAAAGAACTGAGAGCAACAATGTATCTTGACCTTGTCTTCCTCATCTCCTGAAACAGGGACCACTATCAGCTTTGTCAAGAGGAACATCTTAGATAGGATGATTCTCCTTGGAGAAGGTGGTCCTGTAGATCTCCAAGAGATAAGCTGTTACAGTTTTTATAAGCAATCCCATGAGGGAAAGTGCAGTGTCCCTGGGGAAAGGAGTATCAAGTGGGTCCATCTGATGAAAGGAGTATTGCACCATTATGATGTAAATCCCACATCTTTTCATACCATGGATCTTGTGGTGTTATGGCAAGAAATTGCTTTAATCCTTTGGAAAAATAGAGCAAGAGCCTGCAGACGCTGCTAAGGGCCAAGGTTTGAACACCTACTACCAGAGCCTCCTGAAGCACCAATCCAAATTGAGCAAAGGTGTTTCCAACCTTGATACAACTTGGACTTCCCCTTGTCTGTAATGCATCCCTATTAGTTCTATCCCTTTCAAAATCATGCAGGACTTGGGCACTTTAGTCCAGACACTGCAAACTAATGGAGAAAAAGAAACATGAATTAGAGTGCTCCTTTCCTGAAAACAGAAAACTGAGAGAAAGCAAGGAGAAAAAAAAAAAGAACTGGCTGAAATGTTGCAAAGCAATTTCTATTTGTCAATCCTTCTTTCTAAAGGAACTATTCAAGTATTTATGTTTTAGTATAGTTATATCATTTGCCATAATTGCCATAATTTCTTGGTTCATATTCCTTTTTAAATATAATTTGGCACTTCATTTCCATGCTTTTTCCCACCCAACAGCAGCAAAAATTCCCCCAACAATGCAAGTCTTTGTTAAGCAGGAGTGGAGTAACAATTGAGTTGTATAAAATAGATTTGAGGCTGCTTTTTATTGAAATCCTTCCATCCATTCTCACTATGTTTGACACAGCTTTTAATGAGTCTGCCTGAACTCGAGTAACCTCTCCTGGCAATTTGTAAGGAAGAAAAATTAGACGGATCATTTTATTCTGTGGGTTGGTGATGAGGTAATTGGCTTTCATTACAGTATTTTCTTTTATAACTGACACATTTCAACTGGAAGATCTAGCACCCTCTGTGAGTTTATGAAGTCCTTCATAATTCCTGGTTGCCAAACTCAGGATCTTGTGACACTATAGGGTTATTTTTTCCTCACAACTAAATTTCATGTTTAGATGTGCTCTTTTTCTATAATTGTTCTTCTTTTCATTTCCTCTTCCAAATAGTCCAGACCTATTATCTTTATTAGAACAATTCCCCCAGATAACTCAAAATACATGGTCACATCCAACTGTGATGGTGAGAATAGGAGAGTTTCAGGGTAACATTACAAACCAGTGAGTTTTCTTCAAAAGCAGGGTTCTAACCTAGTGGTTCTGATTTAACAATGCTTTGATTAATAATCTGGAAATACAAAATTTCCTCCCCTCCCCCTGCAGTTGAAATGCAGCGGCTTAAATGATGGAAAGTTATGACTGAGAAAACAATGATGGGAGAAGCATTTGAGAACTCCAGATAATTATTCTGATAAAGCTTTTGTTCCATCTCATTTTAGCTTCCTTATTGTAGAAATCAGCAGGAACACAAAAGCAGGAGAGTTCAATTTTTGCTTTTTATCAGAAATTGTATTACATCTGCTTCATAAACTCAATGAAAATAATATTGTGGTTTGCCTTTGATGCATATTTTCCATTTGCCACCTAAAACTTATTTCCCCAAACATTCTTGGTACTCAAATTACAAAGGACGATAACATCACCTAAAACATTTCAGGAAAACAGTAAATTTTTGGTCTTGGTAGCAATTGTGAATATAAAAAGGAAGAATACCTCCTGTTTTAACATTTCTTTTATAGCAGGTGGGTTATCCTCATAGCACTCATATGTGTCACATATGACACTCAGAACCCTCTGAGGGAAGAATGGAATAAAAATGAAAGGAACAAATAAAAAATGGATTCCGGGAACTCATTGTTGAGCTTCTATGTTTTGTATCTCCAGAGAATGGAAAATTATTTCTGTTCATAGCAAGGTTAAGTGGGTGAAAAAAAATATGCTTAGAATAAAATAAAAAACCCTGAAACTCAATTCATTCCTGATTTTTGCTGTGCAAGAACTTGTACCAGCTCAACTTGTCCATGAACAGCTCCCAAAACATGGCACTCAGCAAAAATTGTACAACTCTTGAGATCAACATCAGCTGCTTTCCTTTGTTTCATGTTTCTTTGGGTCCATCTCATGCTCTTCCATCTTCTGAATGAAAGTGTGACTGTGTTTCTGAAACTTTCAGCAACCAACATTAAGAACAACATCCCATTGCAAGAGTGTTATTTGTTTACAGCAATGGAGTAGCCCTAAGACCACATATAGCCATCAATTTTTCCACAACCTGTGGAAATCCATCAATCATTGTTGAAGATTGGTAGCAGATCCCCACTATTCTGAAGTAGGAAACATTAGGGCCTGAAAAGTTTATCATTGTTAAAACACCAGGAAATTACATATCCGTAAAATGACTTATAAATGTTAGTCTCCCATTCTCTCGTCACCTTTATGATCCACAGACATTTCTTGCCTTCTTCTATTAAGTTTCAACTTTGTCCTCCAAAGACTGGCTCATCTCCCAACTTACAAATTCTGTTGCTTGTCTCTGACCTAAAGGTCTGGCTACATCTGTGAAAGGGCCTCCCTCACAGCTTATTGAGCTGTATACTTACATAATACCTATCTTATCTGTAGCCACTAGCTCTTAGTAAAAGAATTGAAAACAGCCTGTCCTTGAATGCAAGGATTTCTTTGCTTTCATGCTTCATTGGTATTTTGTGTGCTGGTGAATAACTTTCCTTCAGCCTGTCTTTTGAAAGGACAAATTCAACTCCAGCATGAAGCATTGTAAACTGTCTGCTAAACCATGCATGGATAGAACATGACTAGCTGCCACCAATCATGGTGGACCTTATCCATTACATCATCATCAGACAAGAGCTAACCCTGAAAACCCCACTCTTTCATGTCTGGGAAGTGTTTCTGTGATGAAAAATAAGAAAGTGACAGGAATAAAAATGATAACTCCTAGTTTGATTGGTTGGTTAGAATGGTTAGTTGGTTGATTCTGAGGATTAGAATTGTTAAATATACTGTCTATGTGATAATAAGGAAAACTTAACTTGAAATGTTATGTCCTAGATTCCAACAAGTAGTTATAGATTGCATGTAGAAAAATGGACAAGAAAGTGATGAAAAGCAGTAAACATTTATTTTACAATTAGTGTAAGATACAGAGAAAAATAAGATAAATATTTCATCATTTCTTTGTAGAAAAACTTATGAGCAATTAATGGATAATAGTATCTAAGCATCCCCTAAAAAGAAGACAACTCCAAGTACTATTAATTTCAATTTCTGCTATAATTCTAAGTATTAAAAATATTTTCCTGAAACCATCATATGTACACATACATACTAAAGCTATAAATCATTCAAAGGAATACGATTGTCTTGGTAAAACCAGTTCTGGCAAAAGGTTCTTCAGTCAGTGCAAGTACATGCTTGGAAAACTACAAAAATGTATTGAAGGTGCTTCAGTACAGACATTAGTTTAGCTGAATAGTGAACTTGAATGGGTTAGAACATAAACCATAGACTAATAGAATTGGAAGGGACCTTGGAGGTCTTCTAATCCAACTGCCTGCTCTATCAGGAGAGCCTACACCACTCTAGAAGAACTCCTTAGGAAGAGCTGAGTTTCACGCGGCACTTTTATAGTGTGGGAAGAAATATCCATCTGGTTCAGTTCTAAATCTGGGAGAAAGGCAGTGGAGACAGAATGGAGGCTAGAGGCTGATTGGAAAGAGGGTCCATTTATTGATGAACAGAACCACATGTTTGTGGTTCTGGTGTGGCTGGTCACATGGAGTTGAGAATGGGGTTTTTAAATACATTCTCTTAAACTTTGCACTTGAATTTCCTGTTCCTGTGCCAGAACATGTATTCTATTTGCTGTTGTCAGACTCCCATGGGACCACGTAGGGATTATGTAGGGGTCATAGCTGGCTCCATAGTCAAAGTACAAATCCTAGGTGTTTGTCTGAGCTAAGTTTGGTTGATGTTTCTGAGAGTGATGCAATGAAAGGGTTTGTGCTCTGAAAGGGTGTTGGGCAATTCCTATTATGGCTTAATGGCTTTTATCTCATTTTGGCTCTTGGGTGAGGGCATTTGCTTATGAATAGAGCTATCTAGTTCTCAATAAGCTTTTTATCTCTTAAATGATGACATCTGCTGTGGGCTATTAAGAAAAGGAGGGGCTGCTTTCTCCCTCTTAAAAAACATGTTTCTCTGTTTCTCATCCAGGGAAATATAATATTCTGCCTTTTTAATATTTCTCAAAATATTTCATTCTTCTAGGAGAGAGGTGGGTGCTAACTTTCTACAATAATTTGCAAGCCTGTGTATAAGTCTACCTTGTCATTGCTAATCTATTAACATTAAGTTCAACAAGACAAAGGAATTACCAGAATGTAGCAAAGAGCAAAGAAGTCTCTGATATTGAAATCCCAAACGTGATAAATAAGTCATCCAATTCCACGGAAGAAAGAAGAACTCTTTTCTCATCAATTCTGCCTTCCAAAATAGTTAGCAGCAATTGAAAAGATGTTAATTGTTTCACTGCTCCTATAAAGCTAGAACAGTTAGCTGTAAATGTTTCATTAACAAATACCTACAAAACTGTAGTAATCCTATAAATGAATAATGCAGAAAAAAAGAACCATAGTTTATGGTCAAGCACAGATTCAATGCCTGATATCTGGAGGCTGGACTGGAGAAAATATCTGTCTGAAATTCTGGAAAGTGACCACCAGTAGCCTGTACCAAATTAGATGGAGTCATCATTTGACCAGCTATATATAAATATTTTAAAGTAGTACTTTTTTCTTCAGTTAGGTCTGCTGCTGCAGCATATTCCAAGCTGCTTCTGTTAATGGCCTATATCAGTAATAGAATCTAATCTTACATTTATAAAATATAGGTTGCTTCAATCATTTCTCCAATTTCAATGGAATAATTGTGGATTTGCATAGATCCATAGGGTAAGAAGTTAACACTTCTATCTGTATTTTTTGGGGAGGAAGGGAGGCTTTTTAAAGGACAGATAAGGGATGCCTCTTGGAAGTCCAGCAGATGACACTGCTTCACTGATGAGACTCAGAACAAACCCATTCTTTCCAATCGGATAGGATAGATGGGAATCAATTGGGGAGAGGTGATCCTATAAGTAACAGTGGTGGGATTCAAAAATTTTTACTACCAGTTCTGTTGACATGGCTTGGTGGGCCTGGCAGGGCTTGGTGGGCCTGGCAGGGCTTGGTGGGCTTGGCTTGGTGGGCAGGGCAGGAGAAGGATACTGAAAAATCCACATTCCCTCCCCCCTCCTGGGCAAAGATTATTACAAAATCCCATTCTCATCCCACTAACTTGCTTTCCAGCTCTGTTCTTCTGTGCAGGGCAACAAAAGAAGACCCAACTGAGACTCCAATCAGTTGGGACTCAGGAGGCAGAGAATAGATGAAGGTGGGGCCAGTCAGTGGTTGTATTTGCCAGTTTTCCAAACTACTCAAAATTTCCACTACCTGTTCTCCAGAACTGGCCAGAATCTGCTGAATACCACCTCTGGCAAGTAGCCTAGCCCCATGCCATGTGGGACTCCAAAGATGACTACAAGCATTTTGAATTGGACCCAGAAGCCTGTTAGGAAACAGATAGCAGAGATGGAGCAAAGTACATTGCAGAATATGGAATGTGGCATTGCATTTGGAATCATATGAAGCTTCCATATGCTCTTTCAAGGACAGTTTGAAACAGGGGTGGGGAACTATGGCCTTTTAAAAACTTCAATTCCCAAAATTCTTTGAGCCAGCCATTTTTTAAGCCATGCTGTCTGAGGAATTCTGGGAGTTAAAGTTCACAGATCTGAAAAAGGCCATAGTTCCCCACCCCTGGACTGTGTCACAATAGTTGATGAACTACATGTCCCTGTTTATGAATTTTTGCAGACGAAAGATTTGTAAGCAAATTTTCTCAGTTGATTTACTAAGAGGCAAGGGATGGAGTCCCAAGAATCATGATTGTGGAATTATTTCCCATCTAAGATTAATATACCCCAGTGTCCCTTATCGGGTTGATATTTTATTATCTGTCAAATTGTTTCCTGTGATTCGGTGAGATGGCCGGACCTTCAACTGAAAATGGAGAAAGATTGTATCTAAATTTTTATGTAACGTCTTCTTGGTCTTTTATCAGTACAGACACCATGTCTTGTACTAAGTAGTTCTAAAGATCTTAAGCCCATGTCACACTGCCCAACGGATGCAAAAAGGACACAGCGGACGAGCAAAATGTTCCATCCGTATCCGCTTCATCAAGCGGCAAAAAATTTGCATAACCGGATGGGAGTAACACGGACCGGGGAGGACGCAGGGCGATGCAAAGCGAGATGCGGTAACGGAAGGCCAGCGGATGGAGTGGATGGGAAGCGAACTGCAAGTCCGCAGGGCCTTCCGGGGGCCC
Source organism: Laticauda laticaudata (assembly GCA_004320025.1). Classification (NCBI taxonomy): domain Eukaryota; kingdom Metazoa; phylum Chordata; class Lepidosauria; order Squamata; family Elapidae; genus Laticauda; species Laticauda laticaudata. Next base: position 34,283 of record BHFT01014119.1, read on the forward strand.
TTCGAAGCAAAGGCGAAAGCAGAACGGTGCAAGCGGATGCACAGAGCGGATGAACGGATGCACATGCGGCACTGCACACGTGAAGGCCTACGGGAATGCTGGCATTAATTGTGGCCATTGCAGGGAGGATGCATTGCGTCCAGCCCGCGATATAACGGAAGCCAGCTCGGTGAAGCAGGTCGAGCCATTCAAGGAGGACCAAGACCTGCTGCGGAAGAGTTGGCTGCCTCTGCCTGCCCTGCCTGCAATGTCTGCCTGCAAGCCTTATGCTCCAGCTTGCATGCCCCTCCCTGCCACCTCTCCGGCCAGCCTTGGGTTCCTGCCAGCCTCCTCTGCCAGCACAGCAACCATCGTCCGATGCCGAAACCATGCAGAAAGTTACAGCAAGCTCACGCATCTGCTGCAGCCTCTGCAAGAGGAGAGAAGGAGCGCCACCATCGGCCGCCCACCTGGGCCCTCACTCTTGGTTCTGCATGGGCTTCTTGCAAGCACGGGCTCGCTCTTCCTGGGGCTGGGGGCTTCTACGCCTAGCTTCTGCTTGCGAGAGTTGATGACAAGCCACTACCAGCACCTCAAGCCACCTCCACACACTGCACCCTCCCAGCACCCCCCCCCCCGCGCACTGCGCATTCAGCGCCTTGGACTGAGCAACCCAACAGGAAGTGCTCTGAGACTCAATCTTTTTGTCTTAGTAGCTTGTTGTTAATAAAGTCTATTTATGATTCACACACTTGCTCATTCTTTTTTTATAAAGTCTTGCCTGGAGACACTTTTAGAAATGGTTTAAGCCCTTTGCATTGCTTGGGGGTTGAAGGATAGTTGTGGGATGCGGCAGGGGAGATTTTAAAAAGCCATGGTGGGAGGCGAGGGATACCTTTGGGATTGGGTATAGCTGTGGGATAGACATAAACCTCCAGTGCGCAAGCATAGTGGGTATTGTTATGGTCCACCCTACCAAGGTGCCAACTAAAAAACACGCCTAATGGCCCTTTATTATCAATAAGAATATAATCAATCATCCACCACATATCAACATAAACACAACTCTTTTTATTAAACGCCCTGTTCATTGTAGCCCACCCAACATACATGGCCAATCTCATCCGTGTGATAGAGACAGCTGAAGGAAGCATCCATTAAGCATTTACCATCCTGTCTTGCCACTCCACCTGCTCCAGCTGGGGAGTTGCACCAGTGTTTCAGGAGGTTGCGCTCCTTCTTCGCCTCACTGAGGCTCTGTTGGGGCTTGCACATCCTCCGAGTTCGATTCAGTGTTTTGCCCTTGCCCATTCCCGCAGGCTCCATGTCCCCATTGCCTTGTTGATGGTCCACAAGCCTGTTCTGCAAGCACTGGGTAGCCGGTTGTGCATGAGATTGTGCAGGATGCAGCAAGCTTCCACGATCCTCCTCATGGTCTCTGCGGCTATGCTGCATGCTTATGAGAAGAAGGTACCTGAACCTGTTGGCCAGGATGCCAAAGGCGTTCTCCACCACCCATCTTGCCCTGAACAGCCTGTAGTTGAAGATCCTCTCTTCACGGGTGAGGTATTTGGAGCGTGTAGGGCTTCTATCGAGGTAGGTTGTGAGGGAGAAGGCGTCATCCCCATGATGAAGTAGGGCACATCTTGCTTGTCGTTGGGGCGGACAGCGGTCTGGCATCTGGAAGCCCCACCATAAGGTTGCTTTCCAGCCCCTCCTTGAGGGTGACTGGCGTTGTATACCTGGGCATCTGAAGATGAGCCATTGCCTGAAGCATCGAGTGTACATTGAACTTGTAGTCAGCATCGACCATGGCGAAGAGTGATGATGCGAAGAAACCCTTGTTAGTTGTGATAAGTGCGACCCCGACTTGGCTGGTGCTTTGCAGACCACGTACTTGCCATCGATGGCTCCAACGGTGTGGAGAAGTTCCACTTCTGATACCACTGCTCTGCACACTTTCTTCCATCCTTCTTCAGTGGAGGGGCCACTGGAGGAGCCTCTCCTTGTATTCTTCGATGATGGCCTGCCACACTTCTTCTGACCACAATGCTGATGGTGTTGCGGTGGCCACCCTCACAGCGTACTGCATGCTCCTGTAGGTGGTCCCTGACGGGCAGGTGGCGTAGAGTGAGTGCCACCTTGAGTCCAGGTTCCAGCTGGGTGGAAGGGTTGGTGTTTGTCTAGTCAACCTGGGTGTCAGGTGCTGCACAAGTTCGTCAAACGATGGCTGAGGCATCCCTCAGTGAAGTTCTGACGAACGCCCGAGTGTTCTTCACTCCTGAGCTCCACCATCAGCTTGTTGTTACAGTCCGTCCTCTGCTCTTCTGGCGAACCATCTTTGGACCCAGACTTTTTTTGGGTGCCTCCTTTTCTTCCCGTAGTAAGAGTTCACAGAGCCTGTAGATGGTTTCGCACTGTTGCAGAAGGATTGGTGGCTGCCGAAAGGACTTTGTCACAATCCACAGTGGACATGACTGGATGCTGTGGAAGAGGAAGAGTCAGATGAAGGCTGCAGAGGTCTGCACAGCTTGGCTGCTGTTCTGAAAAGTGAGATTCAGGGCGAGTTGCTCCCCCTTTTTATAGGCAGTGTAGGTGTCCTTTACATCCTCTAGGCATCCTCTAAGGCATCCTGCAGACATCCTTAATATCCGAGATAGGTCCCCTCTGCGAACGTTTTTTTCCATTTTAAACGCTTTGATTTCCGCTTGGCAATACGTTCTGGCATGGCCGTTTCTGCTTCCTCCCTGCGTCCGAGCGGATGCGAGTTGCGCGGATGCGGAGCGGATGCCTGGCGGATATAGCAGATGCGTAACGGATGCGTTACGGATGCATAGCGGATGCAGAACGGACGAACTGGATACATTTTCCGCAAAAAAGTTTTGGGCAGCCCAAAAGTTTTGGAGCGGATGAAACATCCATAAACGGATGCTGGACAGATAGAGAGGAAGCCAAACGGAGGTAGTGAGTACATCGCGTTTTCCAACGGATGGCAAGGTTTTTGTCCGTTTTACATCCTCTTTGCATCCATTGGTTCACTGTGACATGGGCTTTAGGAACAGAATGTAACAGTTGTGGCAAAATGGCAATCTGCTAAGCAGAAGTTTGTTTGTCTCTCCCTTTGTGATCCGTACTAACATGATTGTTTTGGATAAAAATACCGTAAACAGAAGTCCTAATTACCACACCCTTGTTCCTCAAGAGTGTGTGGCCAGGCATCCATTTTTTTAAATCTATCCCCCAAAACTAGTGTCAGGAAATTCTGTGATTTGCAAATGGTGATTAATTACCACAAAGGACAGGCATTCAAAATGGAAACAGCATACCTATCCACATAAGAAATGTTTTATTTGGGTTGGGGGTTATTTCATAGACATGTCTTCAACGAAAAGGGGAAAGGGTCATATCTTCATGTTCTCTGTGTGAATTTGTTTAGAAAATAAAATAGCTCAAAGAATGTCCCACAGGAAAAATAGGAACTATTGTAACAATTGTGATATTTCACAATTCACTCTTTTTTTCATTTCAGGCCATATTTTATGCTTCTATAAGAAATAAAGCATTTAAGGAATATATGTGAAACCACGACATGTAAAATATTAACTTATTGAATAATATAAATTGAATGTTGTTCAGTTTTTGCTTTTCTAAATTTGTTGAAGGCCTACAAAACCTTGAGTAGCCCTTGTTAACTATTAAGAAATTTCATCTGTATTAATATAATGCAAAGCTGTAGCAGCAGTTGTATTGTATTTTTTAATTAATATTCAAAAATATTGTGTGATTCTGCCACAGCCCAGTAAGTATTATCTCTCAGGAAGACTTGTTTTTCTTTTAAAAAAATAACAAAAATTGCATTAATCCAAAGGATGAGATTTAGCATTCATCTGATTTTTTCCAGGGGTGTCAAAAGAATTTTCAAATGTTTCACATGTTTTAACTGAGTCATTTTTCATAGAAATACAGTCTTAGAAACATCCATAAGGTAGTAATTCCCTATTAGACATATTTGCTACTGAATAAATAGACACAGTGTCATTCTGTATGTTATTTGTTTGATACGTGTACATTGTAGGACCAGAATAAATTGCACTACTTCCAAATCTCTCACTAAGAGCCCTTCTGAAATTGGAAATAATTTTGTAACTCTTTAGTGCCCTCTTCTGTTTTATTAGAGGAATGCTATATTGATAATACAAACTTCCAATAGAAATACATCTCTATTCACACCAAATGACTTATCAGAAAGTGTTAAATCTACAACAAAATAGTGTTTCTCATTTTCAATAAGCCAAGCATCTACACAGAAAACTTTATGCTGTGTTATTTTCTGTGATGACTAAATAGTTGGAGAAAATTTGCAGCGCAGGAGAACTTTAAGCATGTGATATAGGACCCATGTCATTCAGCAATATAGGCTATATTTCTATGAAAAATGTTTTTTTATTATCCTTTCTAAAGAGAGTGCAATTATGAAGTTTTGTAGATTAGCCTTCCCTTCAGACCACAGTATCCATGAAGTATAAACTGTATAGTTTTCTCAAGCAGAAGGTTAACCTCACCCCAACTATTAGAATCTATTTGGAATATATCAAAGCTGTTACAATAGAAATGCACTAGAAATGTTTTGCTATCTATTTTTTGTGAGACTGCTAACATTTGATCTTGCCTCTCGTTAAAATTCCCATCAGAATAAATTTTATGAGGCCATATCTATTCCAGTAGGAATTTTATCTATTTCAAATGCATTCTGACACCAACAATATGGGATCCAAGATATTTTAAAAAGTTTATAATACAAGCTTTGAATAAAATAAAGTTCACAAAACTCCCATTAACCAATTCTTTCTTAGTACAAATATATTTTCAGTGGTTTTCACCCCTTATCCCACCTCAATGCATTAATAGCTAGAGGTAAGAATAAACTGTCAAGTAGATTTAAATAAAATTTAGATTTCCCCCTTTCTTTAACAGGGGATGGTGTGTTCAGGAAGCTCTCAGAGAGCTGACTCAGTCCCATGAGATTGAGAGGCCCTTCAATTGGAGTTGCCTAATTCATTAAGTACCTGAGGATGTCAGGACAAGACTGAAGCTAGATTGTACCATTAGGGGCTGCTGTGGGTGGAAAGAGGAGTGTAGTGGGGCTGTCTGTCTGCAGCTGGTGAGGAGTGGACTCTGTGGCAATAGACTGATGACCTGGCCTTGGCCTGGATAAGGCTGTCTTTCTCCTGTGGGAATCCTTGTGATAGTTCGAGCAATGGTAGGGAGGGGCATATGTGAAATGCACATGGAAGGGCTGTGACATCACCTGGGGTGGAGAGCAGACCTGGACTGGTCGGAAGCAGCTTCAGCGGGCCTGAGGGTTGTGCGGAAGTGCCGTTATTTCTGCTTCACACCTGGTACTGGGGCTCGCACGCATATCCTGAAGAGTTGTGGCTCACATAGGTGATGAAGTGTGGCGCGGAAGTACCCTCTATTCGAAGTGGACCAGCTAACGAGAGAAGTTCTGTGCCTGGTCTTCATCATGTCCCTTGATCTCCAAAAAGACAAGTGTGTGGCTGCTGGGCCTAACCATCTGCCCTCCCTTTGCCTGCACCTGTGGAGCTAGGGGTGGGGGAGCCTCGTGTCTCTCGTGGCTGCCGTCTGCTTCTTCCTCCATTTGTGACAGAGGGAATCTTCTCCAAGTCTACCACGCATGGGAGTGTGCAAGCTGTCGGAGGGGTTCTAGTACGATGGGGCTCTCTCTGACAGACACCTGCCTGGACAGGCTAGACTGGCTCCATGGCTGGCGAAGAGGACTACTGTTCTAGTGTTGTCCTGAGGGGAGAGGGGTTCTTCAAGAGTAGGCTGCTCCTCCGGGGGCGAACCTCCACCACTCAGGAAGTCACTTGGCCATGACAGTATATCTCCCGGTCACAGTGAGCTTGACAGCAGCCTGCCCAGCATCAGTTGAGGTGTACTTGACCTGCCAGGTGTGCATTTTCCAACCATCTGCCAGTCGTAAGCCCACAGTCTCATCCTTGGTCTCTCCAACGCCTGTTTCTTCTTGTGTCTGATGGAGTCTGTGGCCCTTTCTCCACAGGTACTCGTTCTCTCCCTCAGCCATTCCAGCACCTCCTCCTCATGGCCTGTGAAATGGTACTGTTTCCTCCTCTCGCACTTCTCCTTGCCCTTGCATCTTCCTCACTCTGGCGGGGCGGGGCGGCTTCAGCAGAGGCCTTCAGAGCTGAGCCAGCGGGCCTTCATATGCAGGTTTTGAGCGCCTTGGGAGCTGCTCCACCACAGCAGCAGCACCACGCGCACCAGCACAATAGCAGCAGCAGCACCAGCAGCACCAACAGGCACCACCACCCACCAACCACCAGCAAGCAGCCAGCACCATGCCATGAGCCAGCATAGCAGGCAGCCACCAGCAGCACAGCAGGTTCAGGAGTCAGTGCAGGGGGTGGATGCTAGTTCTGTCCACCTTGCCAGGCATGGAACAGTAGGCACCGGCTTCCTCCTTCTCCCTGACAACCATGGTGGTTTTTGAAGATATATGTGGCCAGCACATATTTCTCTTGCGAGCTGCATCCTTTTATATCCACGGAGCTGACGCAATTCATACTCCCCGCATGTGCAGTGAACACTTTGCATCCGATATACATTCACTCGGCATCCGCTTTGCTTCCTCTAGGCATCCGTGATGCATCCGCATCATCCGCTATGCATCCGCTCCTTTCGCTATGCGTCTGCTTCGCAATTCTCCCCCGGAAGCCCTTTGGATGGGTCATCCGCTTCCATCCGCTGTCATCTGCTAGGCTTCCTATGAACATCCGCTTAACATCCCCGCTACGTACTACCTCCGTCCGTTCTTTTCCATTCTTTTCCATTTTGTTTATGCAAATTTTCACCACTTTTTGGAGCGGATAACAATGGATGGAGCCACCCCTGAAATTTTGCTCGTCCGCTGTGTCCTTCATGCATACGTTTTGCATCCATCGGCCAGTGGGACTTAGCCTTAAGAATTCTATTTGTACAGATAACAGATTATTACTACATATTACTAACATCTACTCTAATTAAAGTATCTCATGAAATTGAAATATAAATTTTATGGACAAAATCAAATTGTGCATGTCTACTAATCCATGTATCAGATTACAATCCAAGAAAGGCTTTGAATTGAAATGTATGACAGATATACTTCTAAGGTATTAAGCTATTCTTGACACTGAAGACTCCCACAGCTTGGTTTGCTATTCTTTCACTGAAGGGATCAGATGAACTGTTCCAGTTAGAAGCTTAATGTATCCTTTAGCAGGAAATATATATAAAGCTAAATCAAAATGTATCTATTCATCCATCCATCTACCGTGTCTATCTATCATCACATTTATATAGCCATTTATCTTACTATAAAGTATCTCTAGGCAGCTTACAATAAAAACAATGAAAAAATTCAAATGTTAAAAACTACAATTAAAAGACATTAACAATATTAAGAATAAGATTGTGGAGATAAATGATATTTAATATCATATAATGATAAATGATAATAAATGATATTAATGCAGACCTCTCATCAAGTCACCATTCCCTTGAGACCCCTATTGTGGTCCGGCAGCACTCAGCAGAGCTGGCGGCAGACCCAAACAGTGAGGAAATTGGGGAGGAACATGGGCCAATCCTGAAGTCTGGGAAAGGCTCTGATGAGTGCTTTGCGTTAGAGGCAGACGTGGAGCCAGGGCTGTCTGATAGTTATCAGCTTCCTTCGGAAATGGAGATCAGTGGGGCAGAAGAACAACTGGAGCCTGTTCCCAGTGTGCGCATGCACAGAGCTGCCAGGAGAAAGGAAGTTAAGGAACAAGAGTCAACTCTGGAGTAAAGGCTCAGGTGGAGAGTGAATGGCCCCTCCCATAGGGAAGAAAGAGGATCGAAAGTGGTATTTGCAGGAGACAATTAGTTCAGTTCATTAGGGTGAAGATCTGTTCCTGACTTCTTGCCAAGTAATTGTTGCTATAGAGTGGCATTTGGAAGATATCAACCTGGCAACTCTCCAAGCCTGATAAAGGTCTGTAGTTGTAAAATCTCATGAAAGACTGTTTGCCAGGACTTCTCTGGAGAGGAATTCTCTTTAACCTAAATAAAAGGGATTTTATCGGGACGAGTCTGCTTCATGATCTTGGGAAGCCTAGATCAGAACAATCCCCACACCTGCTGACATAGCCATGTTTTAAGGAACTTCTGGAAAGTTGTCAAGGATGGGGCCGTCTTCATCTTGGGAGGGACAGTGTAGGTGCCATGGTAGAAAAGGACTATCTTCTGGGTTGTGCCAAATGAAACTTTCCCAAACAGGACCCATGGCATATAATACCTCTTCTGCCAGTTCAGATGGGAGGAACAAATGTTATCAAGTAGAAGTGATCCCTCAGCAGAGATGTAATATATGCCATTCTAGGGGCATATATAATTGCCCACATCGCTATATTCACCAACTGAAGTTTCCAAACACTCTTCAAGAGCAGTCTTTGTATATATTTTGAGAGGATGTATAGTTTCTAAAATTTCACAAGCATATTGCAGGTTCAAGTGCAAATCCAACTTTTAAGATTTCATTCATTTTAGCATGCCTCATTTCCCAGAACTTTTGCATTGCATTGCATAGCTTTGCACCAAATTGGTCTGGCCTACTCATTACATTTCAAACAACTTTTGAAGATGGATTGTCCATTTTAGCAATTGAAATTGGAGTGTCAAATTCAGTTTTGATAATTTTATTTTCTTTGGATTTAATGTTCAGTGAATTTATGTTCCTTTTACAAGAAAAGTTTAATAGCCTGATATTACAAATGCAGAACTGAATATCCCACTATTCATATTCTGTACACATAAAAAGCACAATAAAGCACAAATCCAAATGTAATTAATTAATTAATGGCAAAATTGGTTGAGTAGCTATAGAAATTGAATGAATGATTGAATAAATAACATAATTCATGCCAAGACATCGTTGCTATCCCGATTGGTAACTGGCATACTTTGCATAAATGTCACAGAAGCCTGTAATGTCAATTATGAGCACATCCAAAGGATAAATATACTCTGAATCATTACAACTCAGTGTAGAAATTTATCATTTCCTCTACTCAAGAATTACCTACTCAGAGTGTTCTCAGGTTCCACTTTTTCTAGCCTTCCCCTTGCATAATACCATATACATCAGAAAATAGCTGCCAGATGCAGAATTACAGTAAATCATTGTACTATATCTGGGAACCATCTCTACAAGTAGGAGAAACACCGCCATAAAAATTCCATCTATTTTCAATCCATGAAGATACCCCAGGAAAAAAAATGGTATAGCTTAAATGTATCAGAAATTGCTGTTTTAGCATGATCCGTAATTTTGCATCCAGTGGTTTTCTCCAAGATATGTATCTGTGTAACCATGAAAGATTTTGTCCAAAAACTAGATTGGAGTTCATCTCTGTTCACCAGGAAAACCTGCAAGGATATAGCATGGGTATGAGAGTTCTCATACAGACAGTATGTTGAAAAACAAGGGACAGATAGAAATGGTGTCTTTAACCAATGCATTCTGTAGGGAAAGAAAATTAAAAAAAGATACAAAAGGGTTTGAATTATATGAGTAGGGCTTTGTCTTAATATATTGCTCTGCTGGGATTCTTTCACTGTGTAAAAAAATAATTTAAGTGTTTATCTGAAGTTGATTCTTCTGAGCTTATGGTTCGTTATGCCTGTGGAGTCAAGGCCAACAATAACCCCCTTAAGCACATTCCCCAAAAAGGCTATTTTTGTGACGAGCAATATTTGTAATAAATCTCTGGATTATTGGGATATAAAGAATCCAATGAAACAAGTTAACTAAGTACTATGGTTCAAGCTGATTTGCTTCCACTGAGGTATACAGGAACTAATCTACTGTTTTACACCTAATAATAATGCAGAGCCAATAGTACAGCTTTATTTCTCCAGACTCTTGATATTCCACCAACAGCTGCTCAAGGAGCTATTTGAAAACATACAGGTATATGTTTTTTGCAGTTCTACAGTTCATATGAACACAATTAAATAATAGGGTAGATAAGAGAAAGTCTTTCCCATTTAAACATTTAAGCCTTCTCTCCTAGCAATATGAGATATCAGCAGATAGGGAAACTTTTCTATCACTGATATAGGTCTTATTAAAAATGTGTGTGTAATGTAGAGGAAGTAGCGTGTAAGCTAGAAAACCTGGTCACAAACATGCTGCCTTTGGCCTTGGACATTAGTGAGGTCTTAACCTATTATCTACCACCAAGGATCTCAGAAGCAAAACATTGTCAATTCTTTTTAGTTCATCATGGTCATTTGTGTAATGTATCTTCAATATTATTCTCTAATATTGTATAAATATTAACTGGTACATCTAGTTTAAGACACATTCTAAAAAAATGTACGTCAAAGCAAATCCAGTCAATCTATTATTCAACTTTACAGCTACACTCATGTATGATGAAAAAAATGAAATGAAAAAAAAACCCACAAAAATTGTAGGGTTTATTGCACTAACTCTTGGCAAATTCAGTTTAAGTTCAATGTGCTTTGAAAAACTTTCTGCCAAGTTTTTATGAACACTTACAAGTGTTTCGTGCGCTCATGTGTTTATTTTTTCCAGTCAATTTACCAAATATAGCCAATGCTTATTGGCAAATTAAATCTCAGAATATAATCAAATAATACAATTTCATATTTTTTAGATATGAACAGATTCTGATCAGGCTTTATTTTAAAGTATCTTAAATGATAAGACGGTTAGCGCTTATGTGGTTGCAATCAAAAGATTTATAAAATTATAAAATTAGCATTATGAAAATTTACAAAATTAGCATTAACACAATGTCAGTCTTAAAGTACATAGCCATACACTAAATTTCTAATATCATAAAATAATACATTCAATATGTCTGTTAAATCTCATGAAAGGCTCATAAACCCCAAAGGAATAAATGGGAATTATGATTTAACATATGGACTGCAAATTATTGCTTGGCTTATTTAGACATATAATGATCTGAAAAGTATTACTAGAATGTTTTTCATTAAAAATACTAGTACAGGTAGTCCTCAGCTTACAACCGTTAATTTAATCACTGTTCAAAATTACAATGGGACTGAAAAAAGTGACTTATGACCAGTTCTCACACTTATGACCATGGCAGCATCTCTTCAGTCAATGATCAAAATTTGGGTCCTTTGCAACAGGTACATATTTATGAAGGTTGCAGCATCCTTGGGGTTCTGAGATTCTTACAACCTTTCTAGTGAACATCTGACAAGCAAAATCAATGGGGAAAACCAGATTCACTTAACAGCTGTAATGATTTGTTCAATAATCATGGAAAAAGTCATAAAATGGGGAATGACAACTGTCTTATTAGCAACAGAAATTTGGGGCACAATTGTGGTCATAAGTAGAGAACAATCTATATTAATACTTGATTGGCCAATGAATTCCTTGAACTGAAATGTTTTAAATGTCACATTTGGTAAAACATAATTTTTTAACTCAAACTGTCCATTATGAAATATAATTTGTTAAAAATCATTGTTACAGGAATACATGTATTGCATTAAGTCGTAGCTAAACTCCATATAGCATTTAAGTTGTTCACAGTAAAATGTAGATAATGGTCAGTATTTTCCGTTCACAATAACATTACAAATGCACATCAGAGCTTTTAGTGTATATTGTAAATTCCTTTAAACCACGTTACTTATCAGTCAAACAGTTATTAAGGCTGAGTGTACAGCAATGCCAAGTTCTACAAAATGAATGCATTGCAACCATCAACTTTGGCAGAAGACAGTTTGTTTCCTTAAATTTCACTACAGGCCTCTGGGGCAATTTGGATTACGGTGGGCATCTAAAGCCATTGGATCAAATGTACTGTGGTTTATCAGGTCTCTCATTTTGTCTCTAAGGCCATACGGGGCTCTGGCTATTCTCCTAGAGTCTTCAATAGCTGCGTCCTTGTACCTTAGAAGCTGATTGCTTTTCAGATCTTTTCTTCTTAAGGCTTCTTGCAATTCCCGTAGGTGGCATTTTTCATCATATTCAAGCTTCTGTTTACGGCAATGGTGGTTCCTTTCTTTGGCACTATTAATTTCTTTTATATGTTGTACTCTGTCTTGCATATTTTTGCTCATGATTTCCCTGGCCTGCTGTATCTTCATCTCAGCTATTTGCAACAACATCTCCTTGCGCCTTCTCTTTTCTTCCTCTGTCTCTTTTGCTCTCGCCTTGGCTACTATGCCATGTTCTTCTTCCTTGTATGACTTGTCTTTTAGTTCTCTATTCCTTTCTTCAAGCAGCTGCTCCAGGATTTCCTGAGACCTCTGAAGCTTTTGTTCAATGCAAAGTCTCTTGTACAACTCATCAGCTTTGAGCTTATCCTCAACTGGGTCTTTCATCTGCATGGGCTTGAGTTTCTTATAGTCATTCGGTTCGACTTTCCTCTTCTTCCTTTCCATTTCCTTTATAAGCCTCTTCTCCAGGGCCTGCAGCATCTTCTCTTTGTATGCATGAGAGTTCTGATCTTTGACATTTCGGTCCATCAACCGTTTATCCCAGACTTGCTTTTCCTGGCAACGCTTTCTATACTCAGCCTGAAGCCTAGCATTTTCAAATTTCTCTCTACGTCTACACTCCTGCTCTTTAGCTAGCTTTTTCCACTTCTTGTCACGCAACAAAATATCCCTCTCTCTAGCAGCCATTAGTTGCTCTTCCTCTAGCTTCGCCTTGGCTTTTCTTTGGTCCCGATCCCTCTGCCATTGGTCCATATTGTCTGCCAACTGGTATTGCCTCTCCTTTTCCAACTTCGCTTTGTGCTTCTTCTCCTTCCGCCTCATCTTCTCCCAAGCCTCAGAGACCTGGAGCTGCCTATCCTTCATGTCTTCCTCCTCCTGATGCCTAGCTAACATCAAAGCAGCAAGCTTTTTGTCCCTTTCTGGAAGCATGTCTTCATATCTCTTCTCAGTCAGATCGTGGAGGCTGACCTGAGCGTCTCCCTTCTTGCTCTTGTGGTGATTGTGGTGACGGTGATGATGTGAATTGTTGTTAGGGGGCAAATAAGCCATTGGGTCTTCCTCCTCATACTGTCTCAAGGAATGCATCAGGTCTACCAGGCTAGGGCTGCTGTCGCAGGGCTCCTGCCAATCCCTTCTTCTGGGTTCCTTCTTCTCAAGCTTGGGAGCAGCTTTATGGTCGATCTGAGTGAAGGAAAAAGACGACGGGCAAATTGACGGTGGCTTGCTGACGTCGGTGGGAAAATCCGTTCCATATTCCAGAGCTCTAGTCACAGGACTGGCCCATTGGTCGTCCCGGAGCAGCTCTTCCACCCGGGTGCACCTGCCTGCCGGAGAGCGGCCGGGCAGCTCATGGTGGGGCTGGAAATCTCCGCCATAGAGGGTGGTACAAGAAGTGGTGCAAGGAGTCGCGCAGCCCTCGCCGGCCGGAGCGAGGTAATGGTGCTGTTGGGGCAAAGTGGGGCGGCGCAGACGGCCCGAAGCGGCGGTGGCGATGGCTGGAGCCTTCGTGTGCGGGAGCGAAGCGCCCCTGTACTTGCCTTTCCGCGGCAACAGCATGCCGCCTTCGTCGCGGTACATTTGCGCCAGCTGGAGGCGCCCAAGGCAGCCCTCGCCTCCCGCCGCTTCGGGCTCGGAGCTGTAAGCCGCGTCCGGGAAGCATTGCGGCGGAGAGAAGCGTCCGGGGCTGATTCTCCGGCGCGTCATCTCTTGCTGCGTCTCGCTGCCCGACAGGCTACAGCAGGACACGGCGGGCGGCTTCTTCCGGCCCTTGTTGGTGCTGGGCGCGCCTCTGTCGCTCGGGGAGACGCGCCACCTGCTCTCCGCCCCTCCACACTGCCCCGACCCGCGCCGCGGCCGACGCCGCTGCTGTTGCCGCTTCATGGCCGAAGTGGCCTGCCCGCTGCTCACGCAGCGACTTGCGCAGCATAGTGAAAATCAGCGCGCGTCACAATGGGGGAGACGGGGCCCATCCTCCTCCCGGAGCCCACGACGACGTTTGGCCGCAACGCGGCCCTGCCCCGCTCGCCCCGACCTGGCCCTGTTTTCTCTTCTGCCACGCGCGAGGGTTGCAGGCTCGAGAAGGGAGCTAGAACCAAACGTTTTGATGGCGCACGGCCTCTCCAGATCCCAAGCAGATCTGCAACTTCCCACAAGACTCGTGGAAATGGGACACTGCAGTAACACTTAGAATCCCATCTCTGGTTCGATCAGAAGCATTTTGATTCAGTGCAAACTGCAACGCCACGAGCTCACTTATATGGCTATTCTTCCAAAAAGAACAAGGGCATTCCATGAGAGAAAGTGTCACCCGAGTTTTCGTCAAAACAACTTACCGTAGTTGCCTGGGATTTTGCCCCTTCACAAAAATGGCTCCTAGGGTTGATGTTAACAAGATGCAAAGCAAACAAATAGGATGTTTTTAAAAGTTACAGCTGAAGAATTTCGGTATAGAGGTTAGATAGGAATCCCTCACAACACTTAATGCTATTTAGCTTTTAGAAGTGGGATGTGGTGGATTTTTCCAATATATCACATAGAAGTGCTTATTTTTTTCTGTCTCTTAATGCAAGACATGTATATGGACTTGTTTCAGGTTACAGGAAGGCAGATTCCAAGTGGACATGAAAAATTTCCTGACAGAATAGTTCAACAATGAAAACGAAAACTTAGACATGAGGGCCAGCCTTGAGATATATAATGCAGCTGACTCAATATGCTCAGACAGGGACTACACATCTGGGGTGTTTAATTTGGATTTTTACACTGCCAAGGCAGTTGGATTTGAAGGCCTCACTAGCTCATCTGTCTCTATGGTTCTAATTTACACTGTTTCAGCATCAGTTTACCTGCTGAACAGATGTAAGGTATATTAATAAATAATAAATAATAATAAAATAGCTCAATTGAGTTTTCTGAGAAATAAATTATGCTGTGTTCAGTAAGAATCCCTGGTTAAAATTTAGTATTTTTTAGTATTTATTTGATTTGTCAATCACTTACAAGATACAGGTATAAGAATAAATATAGTTTTGAATACA